>VNJO01009903.1:0-66377 GCA_008042535.1 Drosophila tani | reverse complement strand
CATTATTGCGAAAATACTTGAAAGATTTTTAATAATTAAATACCATTAAGGAAATCAATAATTGTTTTAATAAAATAAATATAGTTTTAATTTGAAAAGTTTAAGTATTTTTTAAAGCTAAAATATGCAAGAAAATATCCATAAGTTCTTGTACTAAATACAAGAATTATGTGGAAAAACCTTGACCCCCTAGCAATCTAACAAATGCCTCACATTAGGGGTTAAATTTAGAATCAATGTGCAATGGAAACACCTGATAATTACACCTGCCATTGTGTTGAATTTCTCCCCTAGCCTCGGAATGAATGCAATCAAAATCAGAATGCAAAGGATTGCCATTTATTTGTGCCCTACGCACCCCGATATATAATGTTATTCATTTAATCAAGCCGGCATTGTGACACTGATTGATTGAGGTGAGCTGAGCTGAGGTGAGCTGGGGCTCAACCACAGCGCCACGAAGGACCTCTTAACCTTGCCACACGCATTGTAAACATTTGCAATCAAAATAAATATGCATGAGATGCCGCCCCCTTGTGACCACATTCGGATTGAGAAATGCGGATGCAGCTGCAGCTGCTCGGCAAATGCAATCATCGCCGGCGGCACGTAGCAACAAATGTAATTAACTTGCCAACTGTGCCACGCCCTTTAAAAAAGTTGCAAAAAGAATTCCAATGTTGAATTATTCATGGCAGTTGCTTGACCCAGGACACAGGACACGGGATCCAGGATCCAAGGAAAGCAAATGGCAAGTGGCAAGTGGCAAGAGGAAAATGAAAAGCCAGGACAAGAACATGAAGAACTCCTGTCAGGTTCAACAAACTCGCTTGCTCGCCTCACGTTGCGCCTAAAAGCTTGCAACACTCAAGAGTGCGGTTACAAGTCAAATTGCTAGCAGAAGGAGAGCCGGAGACGGCGACGAAGATCCTTTCCTCTTCGTTTCCAACTACCCCGGGAGATGCCTGACAAACGACAAATGGCAGTTAAAAGAGACTCCAAGAAAGGAAGGCCTTTTCAGGTGCACATCAAGAAAATTCTTTGGGGAAACTAGAAGGGGATTTACTCAAAGAAATTAAGATTAACTGTGATTGCTTTGATTCTTGGTTTAAAATCTAAATATCCTTTATATTAATTTAGAGAAATCACATTTTTTTAAGGAAAATAAATAATGTTGTATTATTTTCTCCCTTCTATAACCAACAAATACTTATTTATATGCCTTAAGCTTTTATAACGTATAAAACGTTAAAGTATTTTGGATTTTGACCTTGTTGTTAACTTTTATTTAAATGAATTTCAATGAAATTTTATCTCCGAAAAACTTTAACGTGGGTTTCCTGTGTACAGGAAGGAAGAACTTCTCAGCTCAGCCGCCGCAACGTTTTCTTTCAGCCGGCCTAAACAGTTTCTTGAATCCCGAACAGAACCTGCCCAAGACGCGTCTCTAACCCTCTACTCCTGCCTTTGCAGGTCTGTCACTCCATCAGTCAGTCGTCAGTCTCAGTCAGTTTTGGGGTCCGGCGAGAGCTACATAATTGAAGGGACCCCTGCATCCATTTGTGGAAGCCTGTGTACTTAGCTGGGCGGGAATAGCTGGCCACCCATTTTACCTGGTCAGGATTTGCAATTCAAAATGTTGGAGGGGCTTTTGTGGGAGAGCAGACCTAACTCTACCCACTGGTTTGCAATCTGAGTTTTGAGGTGCTTCGAGTGCAGTTGTGGTCCACAGAACGTTGCACTAATTGAAGTACATCAGAACCCCCCTGAAAGCCTCCCAAAACCCCCCAAACAATAACAATCGAAATTGTGTGTGAGGGGAGCCGGAGCAGGAGGAAAACCTAGAGATACAGAGATGGAGGTCTAATCAAATTCCAGGATAATCGCCGAAATGTATGCAGCCACATCAAAGATACTTACGGGGCCAAAACCAATTTGGTATCTTTCCTGGGGGGGCGAGAGAGCCTAAATCAAATTATGGAGCGCCCCCGCCTGGTTTTTCCCCTTATCCTCTTGCATATAATGCCGCCTAATCTGAGTTTAAAGCGAGTGAATTTTATGGCAGGGTTTGCAGCAGCAACAAATTGTCGTAAAGTAAGCGTAAAGTTAAGCGAATTTATTGGCATACATAATGCATGTGAGAGCAAAGCCACAAGGACTGCCTGCTCCTTGGTACTTGGACCTCCTCGCAATACAATGCGCATAGCATTTGAGACAAACAGAGAAAACAAAATGGCGACAACGCCCCCATCATCATCGTCGCCATTTCAACCTCCATCCTTCCTTCCTCCATTCGTCGTTCAACTTTGACAATGACTTTTCGCCTGGCTTCCAAAAATGTTATGGCAGCCAGTCTCAGTTTTCCCAGCCTCAGCTTTCCCCCCGCCATTTTGACTGTCTGTGTTTACGCATTTGTATGCGAATGGCACAAGCACAACCTTCTATTCTGGCCGTTCTGTTATTGTTGTTACTGCTGCCAAAAGCTGAATTCCTTTGTTGTGCGAGGTGATATGGCAACTTCAGCTCTCGGTTTGCATTGCCAAGTAAATAGCGGCAAAATAAAATCCCTTGATTGCACAACTAAGTGAAGTGAGGGCTAAAATAACTGAGATAGTTGCATAAAAGGAAGAGAGAAAGAGCTTTGGGAGGTGGAATAATGAATTTTAATATTTATCTGACATAAATGGAATATCAATTAGGTTGCAATATAGAAAAGAAAACTTTACAGTAGACTGCGAGCTATGAAAAATAAATCAGGGAATTTTTTCAAGCTAAAAAGTTAGATTTAAAGTGGAGTCAACTAGAGTTACTTAAGACGGAAGTTTCTATTCCCGTTAATCTTTCATAATTATTTACCTCTAAAATAAACTGTTTATAGTAAACAACATATCCTTTGAAGAGTATCCCATTACCAACTCAAAGCTGCCTTGAATGGGTCGTGCTTGGGGTGTTTAATTCAATAGACATTCGAGGCCTGCCTGCGGCAACGTGGCGTATGCGCAATAACCCACAAAACAGACAGCGACAGATGTCTCATAAAAAGGAGCCAGACCCAGAGTCAGAGACAGAGGCACTCCTAGGCGAAAAACGGTTTAGCCCCCCAGCTTGGCCTCGGATTACTGATGTTGTTTTGGGTGCTGTTCCCTGGTTAGGGATTCATTTGGCTTTCTCCTTCGAAAGGGGCAGAGGGCAGAGCTGTGTTGGGAATTATGTTATGTGAAATAATGCAGCATCATTTGTATACTCGCATGCTGGCCAAAAGCAGAACGACATTGAGTAATGAATGCAAGGCACTGGATAGGATGTGTCGCACATACAAGCCCCTTGAGTTACCCCCTTTGGCATTAAAAAGTCTGGTCGGGATTTTTCTAGGGGAATCAACGCATGGCCCATAAACTCATTTGCGACAGACACATACAATCTCAATAAATTTCAATGTCTATCGGTTAAGAACCCCCATTTTCTAACAGTTGACAGCTGAACAGCGCTGTGTGTGTGTTTGTGGGTGGAGGTTGGCATGCATTATGTATTATGTGAGCTGTCACCAATAAATTCCCATGTAAGCAACTGATATTGACAGCTTGAGTACGACAACGTAGCGCTGGAAATTATATGCACGTACTTAAGTACAGGCAGGCGTTGGGATACTGGTTACTGGATACTGGATCCTGTATCCGATGGAATATGGGCAGCATATTTCCAACTACCACAGGCCACATCATCAAAGTTGTTTACACCACACATTCTGTGGCACACTTTTTTGGGGGCCAGAATCATGCCGCCACCTTCTCCTCCTCATCGTTCCTGGGCTTGTTCCATTATTCCCTGCTAGCCATGTCAATCGATGTTAATTTATTGTCAATGCGCATTTCTCTCTCTCTATGCGACACGAATACCAATGCAGGGGCTTACGTGCGATGGTGTGTGTGTTATGCAAAAAGGCTTTTCCCCTCGGCCATCCACAAAAACACGTGCGCCATGTGCACGTTATTAATCAACAAGGACCTACGACAAGCTCGCTCCCAGGCTTTGTCCATTGCGCAAAATGCAATGGGACACATCTGCGTAAGAGTGTGTGTGTGTTATTACACAGCGAGAAATAAGGGGAATTTATTTAGGGAAATTATTAAGCCGATTTGGGAAAGCTTGTATGCACAAAAGGATTTTTAAACGAATTTTTAGTAAATTTATACTGCGATTATCTCTATTGGCGTCGCTTGGCTTAGTGTGCCTAAGTGTGGCTAAGTGTATGATCACCTATTTGAAAATTAAACAAAAGAGGGTTTTTAAAAGGATTTCATAACGTTATTACTGAGACTTTCTGGTTGTGGGTATCTTGGCTTAGTCTGCCCATTTCATCTTTTACAAAAATACCGTTAAGCTAAAAGGAAAGATTATTTCAATAATAAATTGCATAAAATACTAAATAATAATGCATACAGAGTTTAATCAGGAAGTTTAGATATTAGGTAATTTTTATTTTAAATGTAATATCAATTGTTTACAAAATAAATACCTAAACCTATAACTCTTTTCGCTCTGTGCATTTGTGTGTGCTCATTGGTGCTGAGCTGTTGGCTGCGTGCATGGCATGCAGCTTATTACATACTATACAAACAAACCAAAATTCCAGTCAACAGCCTCATGTGCATATGTTTGCATACACATGTATGCGTATAACGTATGCACCTACGAAAAGTGCACAACAAAAGTTCATTATCTTGTTGACACGTCCCACAAAAATTGGCTTAAACAGGCGCTTAGACCCGATAGGATAACGTACTATAGGGCCGGCACTTTAAAGCCTTTAGCCTGAAACTTAAACACAGATTGCCAAACAACAGATTTCCCCGATCCATCGTCGAGTGATGGCTATCATTAATCACATGCGGCGTTGATTAACTAACTGGGAGCCAAGTAGAATGACATATTAGAACTCTGACTGAATAATCTGCGAATCTATCATAATTCAGGCAGCGAGCGAGAAACAACGGCGAACCATTAATAACACAATAATGAATCCCCAAGGAGGAGTCGTGATGACTCAACGGGAATCCATCAAGCCACTGGCCTAATCACTTTAAAGAGCCACAACCCGAGCCCGAGCAGTAGTTGGCCCAAAAGATCAACAGAGCGCATAATAAATTGCATTTACTTTGGTCTTTTTTTCAGAGAGATAGAATTAGGAGGGAAAAAGGAGCTGGCATGAAAGGACATCCAGCACATGGGAGACGCTTTTACGTTTGTCAGTTGCATAAAACATAAAAATGCCAACACATTCGGACGGACATGAGCCACGAGCAGGAGCAGGATATGCCAGGAGCAGGCAGCAAGCAGCGGGCCCCAGGACCACCGCAGCGGAAATGGTGCAAAAAGCGGAACAGAAACGGCTGGCGGAGATTGCAGAGCGGGAATCGGGGTTCTGGGGATTTAAGGGAAATTAGAAAATGCCACAGTGACTTAAAAAAAAAAAAATCTAAAAAAATTAGGGAATCAAGGAACTTGGGTTAAAATACCCCCGCAGTGTTAATAGCTCACTATATTTTTTATATTCTATATCTAGTTCCACAGTTACATCTTATATTCTTCCAACTTCTTAGCTCTCAAAGAGAGTCATATACATTTTTATCTATTCAGCAACATAAAAAATTCTTTGAGTACCAAACTTTTAACCAAAATTTAAATACAAAGGGTATTGTTCAAGAGCATAAAAATGAAATCCCCTTTTAGGGGCTTTTATTTACTTATCTGTACACAGAGCTGACGGAAATCCCAGCTAAATGTCCAGCAGTTTTCCAGTTTCCATGCAAAATTAATGCTAAAGTCAATAGCTTTTCGGGGGGGACTGTTGATATAGTCACAGTTGCTCGATAAAGTATGCAACGTGCCCCGCATGTACAAGAGTTTGCTGATTGAATTCCGCGAAAAAGTTTCTCTCAATTTTCTATTTATGTTGGTCCTTTGCCCCTTTCTTTCTCTTTTTTTGTTGGTTGCGCCCAAGCCCCACCCGTCAAAAGAGCACAAAATGTTTAATTAAATTCGCGCGGCAATAGGAAAGAAATCGGAAACCAAAACGAGCCAAGGAAAACACAAGCGAAAAAGCCAAAGAATTTAATTAAACTTTTTCTATTTTTACTTCTTCTCGCTCGGGGTATATACTTTTTTTTTTGTGCCGCCGCAATGTCAGCCACGCATTTTAATTAGTTTTTTTTTTTTTTTTTTCTATATAACGGGCACCAGTATGAGTGAGCGGAAGCAAGCGTGTGTGAAAGGGAATCAAAAGTGTGCGTCAACAATTGACGCGTCCTGGTCGGAACAAGCACAGGAGCGCTGTCAAAAAACTTTCAAACAAATGTCGCTCACATGCCAAATGCATATTACAAAAAAAATAAAAAAATTAAAAAAAATGTGGAAAAACCTGCTCACATTTCACACTCATAGCTTGAAAAAAGGTGTTGAACATTAACATTTCATGCGCATAAACAAATGAGTTTTTGCCAACGTCAAGTTTTGATTACGTAACAAGCTTTTGGCCCCAACTTTTGCCTACATACATGGTTCACAATTTTTTGCATGCCAGTTATTTCCGGTCATAAAAATGCATGGCTATAAAAGGGAGTTATATAAGCCAGACAGGGAATTGACTAATAAAATTGCGGTTTAAACTGGGGATATTAAATTGAATATTGGGCTGGAAGCGATATAACCAATAAAAGGGATATTTTTATTTATTGCACTGACGATTTATAGTATTTTTTCAATAATTTACATGTACTTATAGGTTATTTTAATTTTGTCAGGTATTTAATCAATGGGCTGTGGCAATACACACATTTTATGAAGACATAAAGAATCCTTTAGTCTTCTAAATATATTTATATAGGAATAATGGTATCTTTATAGCATTTTATAAATGGATTTCAAGTCACAAGTCCCAACTGATTTCTTGTTAATTGTAAAAACCACAAACTTCCCTTAAAACCAAATCTGCAAACCCAAAATAAAAGCAAAAATAAACTCCGAATTGCTGAAATTAAAATATTCACCTAACAGCAAAAGAAACAAAAACCGAAAAACCATGTTTACATTAACTTTGGAAAGTGAAAGAGTGCTGCAGACTCTTCTGATATGCAAATGGCCCAAAAGATTCCACTCTCGTGATCAGCTTACTGAATTAACATGGCAAACTTTTGTCAGGGGCGTGATGAAAATTTAATTAACTAATTTATATGTGGAAAGGATCAACAACTTACCCCGCCACGTCCGCCGGAGCCCTCAATGGTATCATCATCGATATAGATTGCATCCCGAGAGCCCAAGGATGTGGGCGATGCTGGCGCTGCCGCCGATGGTTTCACGACTTTCTGCAAATAGAGAGAGAAAAAATTCCAAATAAAATAAGTTTTATTTCCCTTTTTTTTTCAAACAATATTATATAGCGAGTGTGCGTCGTGTGTGTTGGGAGAGTGAGAACTTTTTTAATTTTCACAAGGACATCATCAACGTTTCCTTTATTTTTTTGTTTCGCCTTTTGTGGGAATGCAAATATTTTCATTTCATTAATTAGAGAGAGAGGAGTCACTGTTATGAGTGAAGGAATTCGTAGGAGGTGCTCCTCGTACATTTACCCGTATTTACTCAGATGGAAAATGCCGCCTGACCGCAAAGGCTGGCCAACATGCCAGGACACTCACCGCACGAAACAATTAATTAAGAACAATGCTTAAAGTGTATTCCACTCTGCGTTAAATGCATTTTTAATGATGCACTGGAAAATCAATGAGAAATGCAAATTGTGTGTCGACGTCCACTCCTCCTCCCCCCACCCAGCTCATCCGTTCCCCATTACGAGCTACAAAGTGCGGAAAAGCCCCGGAAAAGTCGCCGAGTTGCCGCTGAGGCTTTTTTCGGCCCAGTCGGACATTGCATAATTAATGGAGCCCCATCCACAACCACTTCCTCGTCCGAGTCCGCCTCGTCCACGTCCAGCGCTAGGAGCTGTCCGCATTTTATGGCCAAACATAAAAAGCCGAAACGTTGGGGCCAGTAGAAGGAGGTCGCCGGACCAGGTCCCGTGTTGCCTCATTAAGCCGAGGGGGAAATCGGAGAACTCTCCGGCTTTTTATGCTGCCCTTAAATGCGAATTGATGAAGACTTTACGAGCAACTGAAAAACTCCACCAGTCTATACCAGTATATACTCCAGATTTATAGATTTTGGTTCATTACGGGGTTCAAATATATAAATATGTGTGGTAACATATATTAAATTCATTACCTTTTCATCTATTTTATTTCCCAGTTTATATTTGAAGAGAAACAGAAATTAATTAAATTTTCAAAAGATTTCAATACATTTCTGGTCTGTTCTAGAGTTGGCCTAGTCAAAATATTTTCGGCTAAAAACGAAACATTTTCTTAACAAACTTTTAACTTTATATTCAATGAACTTCCCACAACAATCTATTCAACTTGGCGATTCCTTATCAATCCATCTCTAACCCCTTTCTTTTCTTTAGACATGACTTTAGTTCATTAGTGAAAAAAACATGTAGAAATTCGTGCCAGCGCTCCCCGATCCATAGAATTCTCAGCTCATTTCCTTCTTTATTTAGGAGTTGAGCGCCGGCTAAATCTTTCCCCTCCATAAGCCAAGCGAGTCGAAAAGTTTGGCATAACATTTTCATTTAGCTGCACTTTTTCCCAAGCCAAACAGTAAAGCGAATTAAGTTATCTTTGTTTGTTGCTGCTGTTTTTTGCAGATTAGCAAAACCTAAAAAACCCCCGAATGCGCCAACTTGGCGAGTCAAAGTTGTGAAAATTTGGGGGGAGGAAACCTCCTGCCAATCCCCATTTTAGAAGCTCCTTCTGGCATCAAGTTTTTGGCGGGCTGTCAACTCAGCCTGGCGATGTCATTCATCCTGCAGCGAGTTGAGTTGTGGTTGCGACTGACTGCTGCTCCTTTTCTTCGTGACTCCTGGCAATTTTCGTGGTTGGGATTTTCCAGCCACTCACACACATAGGTGTGAATAACCGCTGGAGATAAACTCTAAAGTTTTCGTAAAGCCAGGTGATGGCAGGGAAAAAACGAGGCAACAGTTATTTTTTTATTATTATTTTACATCCAAGCTTTCCGCCTTTTCTCATTCTTTATTTATATGCCTGGAGTCGGCTTGCTGCCTCAGGGTATTTGCCTTGCCTTCAAGTCTGTCTCTGTGTGTGGTATTGATAGATTTCCTTGTTTACTTTCAAGAAAGATACAAGCTTTTTCTGGTTTTCCCTACTCACTGTTTTCATAATTGAAAAATTTCGCTTTTGCCAGACAGCAAGCAAACTATTCCTGTTTTCATCTTACTTCCTCCCATGTTAGTTCCTTCTGCCTGAAACGATTTTCCGGCTGAAAAACGTGCAAAATATTCCATAGGGAAATGTTCTGCCAGCTTTCTGCCCAGTTTCTATATTATTTTATCTCTGTTTTTGTGTTTTTGTATTTCTGGATGGCACGCTTGGCTTGTTTCATATTTTAAAATGGCAACAATTTGGCAAAAACGTTAAATTGAATTGCAGTGGGCAATCCTCTCACCTCGTTTTATTTTAGTTTCTCTTTTTTGCTGTGACAAATTGTGGCATTCAAAATAGTTGTGCGCCTTTTTCGGGGCAGATGACAAAAACAGCGAACCCAAGCGGGCCAAAACCCTAGCCATAAATCAATATACATATCGATATGCATATATATATATATTGACAGTTGGGATCGCCTGAATGCGCGTCGTTATCAAGGGGATACAGGGAGTAAAAAGAGAAAAACAAAACGAAACCATTTTGTTTTTATGACAAAGAAAATATATATAAATATTCTTTAGGGTTTTTTTTTTTCATTTGTCAATATTTATGTGGATGGCAAATATTTTCAGTGCTGGGAAATCTATAAAATGCGCTCCCCCATAAATATTTTAATATCATTGAATGTGGAATTTTGCAAATTTGCATGGTACTTAATGCGCGGTAATGTTCGTCAAATAACCCTGGCTCTCTCCCATATAACTATTCACAGTCCGCTGAGTCGAACGGGAAGCTAAATCTCGAATTAAACAAATGAAAGGAATATTTAATGCGGAAGAGAGCGGGTCGGATCTGCCACTGATTCAATTGTGGCAGGCTCATTTAATGTGTCAATTGCATTACGCTTAAAACCCTCTCTCTCTCTCTTTTTCTGCCCTTTTTGTAATATTTTTTGCAACCCAACACAGTTGCAATTGCACAAAGCTGAGGGGTTTAATGGCACGAGTTGAAATGAAATGAATTGGACTCCAACTGACAGCCAATGACAGAAGCTAAAGTGCGCAGCGAAGCGTTCGGGGAAAAGCTGGACTGACAGCCGCCAGCCAAGAGGACGGAGGTGGCCCCAAAAAGTAGGCAATGCGATTCGATCAATGCCAGAAAACAAGTATACGCAGCGTGGCGCCCGCACACCAAATCGGCAAAGGGCAGGTCAGCAACAACAACAACAACAAAGACGGTGGAGCCCGAGCCCAAGAAACATATTCAACTTGTCTGCACCGTCATTATGTTGATGACATGGCAGCTTTTTCTTGCCTCCCTTCGTTCGGTTTCTATATCCTTCTTGCCATCTGCTCCTGCCAGCAGCATGCGTATTTTCGGCCCCAAAGAAACCAAAGGCAACCCAAAAACCAATGCCAAACCAATGACAACCGTGGCATTTGGCCATTTCCTCTTTGATACTCTTTGCCGACAGGGCCAAGTATGGCCAGTTTTCCAAGAAGTTGGCAATGGTTATTTAATGATTAAATTTTCTTAGAAAACGATAAAGGGATTTGAATTTAAATTATGGAAACTGGAGGGGAACGAAACAAGTTTAAGTAAAAGATGGACCAAAAATAGAACAGGAAATCAGGGTAGCTTTAATAGTAAAAGGAATCTTAGGCCTTATTGATTTTGTAATTAAAAGAAAAAGATTTTAACAGCTACAAATCTTTAGAATACTTTTTAACTTGTTTAATAGCTCATTTGTTTATTTCATTTCATTTAGCTACGGAATAATATATATTGATATATAAATTTATTATATAAAATCCCCAAAAACAGAGCATTTTCCAAAGAGTTCAAAAGAAAACGCTAGATCAAAGAGTGACTGAAGGAAATCTCCACCAAGATTGAGCAACCCTGATCTAAGGTCCTTCAGAACCTTGATAACCTCGCAAGATTTTTGGCTGTTTTCTCTGCCTTTTGGGCCCTTAAATGAATGATAAATAAACAAAATGCGTTGAGGCATAGGTGAATTGGACATTTTCATTTCATTTCCTTGGTTTTCTCTCTCTGCCATGTGCGTGCCCTTTGTCCATTAAGGTGTCAAGAAGGTAAATATGAGTGCCTATGGTCCAAAAGAGAGCGAATAAAAGCAAATCAAAACTTATTATGCCAAACACACACACTCTCGCGTGTGATGCTGCAAGATTGTATTTTATTGTGGCGGCGTGCGGCGTGTGTGTGTATATCTTTGGGGAGAACTTTTATGTTTATAGTAGTCGTAAGTCGTAAAAAAAAAGGAAACTTGACTTTTGCGCATTTGTTGTTGCTGCTTAAACCTAATTGAACGGCAAAATTATTGCCCTTCCTTGGGGGCAAATAACAAACATTCTCAGCTGGGCCTAAAATAGCCCCAAAAAACAAACCGAAAACAAAGCAAAAACCGTAGCAATTCACAATTCACAATCCCTGGCAGAGCCTCGCCAGAACTTGGGGCATTAAATTTTCATTTGGCCTGGCCAAATATTTAAATTATGCACCACACGAATTTGTTTCACATGCAAAATAACAAAAAGGCTCGACAATGCAATTAGTCCGACAAACTGACAGTCGGGGAATTTGGGAAATGTTTTTTTTTTTTTCTTATTTTTTGCGGTCAGCAGCAAGACCTAGAAATATCAGAGAAGCACTCAAATGTAAATAGGGCTAAAAGGTGCACGGCGAAAAATATTATCTTGAGAATTAAGTCGAGCTTAAAATGGATAAAATTCGGTTTAGAAATCATGGTGAAACTTATTGGTGAATTAATTAAGAAGGTTGAAGATTGCTTAAATTTTATTATATTTGTAATAATAGTAAATATCCTGACAACCAAAAAATACCTAAAAACTACAAATTTTAAGCTGAAATGCCAAAATATTAGTTTCTAAATACAAAATTTTTTTTTTGTATATATATAATATATACATATATGTATATATATTTTGTTTATTATATTAAATGTATTAATGGTTAATGAACACATTTAGGAATTCCATCGGTTAATGTTTCATTAGAAAAGCCAATATTTAAGTATTCCAACATAGATTCCTTCTTTAATTTAAGATTTTTATAACCAAACTTTCTTCAAGTCTTAATTCTTGCATTATATGTTCAAGAAAGTCACTATATTTTCCCCAGTGTCCCTACAATCCTTTCTCGCTCTCTGGTGTGCGCTCATGTTTGTGTGTGCTTGCTGCTTGCCAAGTGACTTGACACAAAGCCAATGGCGGAAATTGCAAACCCCCAGTAACACTCACTCACTCGCACACACTGACACAACTGGCACAATCCTTCTGATTCTGAGCTGAGGCTCACGCGCGCACACACACACGGACAATAAAGAATCCTGAATGCTGTCAGACAGTCAGGCGAAATCGTGGCGCTCAAAAGTATGCCACATTCAGACAGTGAATCGTTATAACACTGACCTACAGAGGCCACACGCAGGTAAATCCTTTACCTGGTTCCCTGCTCCCAGGTCCCAAGTCCCCCGAATTGATGATGGTGTCGCTAGCGAGCCAAGTGAGAGGTTCCGCACGCCAGCGGAATTTCGAAATGTTTTTCTTGTTTTGCAATTTTACAACAAGTATACGCACCGTTCGCCTCCCTTGGGCCTGCCTGTGTCCTCAAAAGCAACAAGAACTCGGGGAGTTGAACACAGCACAATTGTCACTGTGGTGGATGGGTGGTTGGGAGCTATCTCCTGGCCAAAAAAACGTAGATAATACAAAGGAGAGCGAGCCAAAATGCCCGCTCGTGTCCAAGGAATGCCAACCGAACACTTCACCAGAAAGTTTCCAACTGACACCAAAACAAGCTGCACAGTCCAATATTAAATGTTGTGATAAAACCCTCACTTATTCTCGCACACACGTGTGCAGAAAGGACTCGTGGTCCAGCGTTTGAGATTTAGCTTCGGGAGGCTGTCCGGACTTATTGCGCATGACAAGCTTTACTGAGAGAAATAGCTTTGGTTCTCGGCGATTTCCAGAACTTTAAGTTCAAAGCGGAAATGAAAACCGAAAGCTTTATCACAGAATTTTATATTAAACCAAAGAAAGAAAGGTTTAGAATGATATTCTTAGCTTAATTCTTAAACTAATTAAATATTAATAAGAATCAAGTAAATAAAAGAGAAATAAATATAACTATTCATTAAAAATTTATAAAATGCTATCTCAATGTCTTTCAATTAATTCTTTAAACATGTTCTAAAAAAGCTTTAGTCTTAACAAGTTTTTTGGAGAAACGCTTTCGGTTTTTAACACCTTAAAAGGACTTGGTTTTTATACTTTTACATTTTACAAGGCTTGAAAATTGACATTAGCTTTTAAGGACTTTTAAGCGACAGCGAAAACTAAAGGCTTTTAAACTTTACCAATTAATCCAAGTTTGTCACTGTTTTAAAAGTCTTTAATACAGCTTTTCACCCCATTTAAAATGTCCTCAACCAATTTTCACCCCTGAAACTTGTAGAACTTCGTGGAAAAGCTTAGCCAAAACCCCGCCAGATGTCGTTGGCACTGCACTTTGTTCGAATTGGTGAACAAAAATGATGGCGAGCAATTACCGAGGCATTCTAGCAAAACTAACTAACGAGTCTGCCAACTTGACAAGAAATAAGCGACTAAGCCGAAGAGGAGAGGGAGACTGAGAGGGCAGAGACTTTAAAAATGAAGAAAAATTAACATGGCCGAAACAGCAGCAGGAGCAGCAGCCAAGTTGTCCTGGACTCATTTCCGTTGATTCAGGCGCTGCGGCACTGAGCGCATAATGAATTACAAGTGTCCATCTTCATAAAAACCAGCCAGCAGGCAGCCAGAGAGCCGAAAACCGAGAACACCGGAAGGTGCTGTCAAAAAGGACATGCCCAGGACCCCGGCCCCGCCTCCCCACTTGGCTTTTCCTATTAGTTTCGTTTAATTTGGCCATAAATTACGCTTTTTTGTTGCCTGCTATTTTACGTCTTGCTCATCATCTTCTGGTCACCTCCTTAATACTTTTTAATGATTCTCTGAACGAATTTTATATATCTTCGTGCGCCTTGAATTTCGTAAACTTTGCTAACTGCCCTGCCTTGGCCGTGGCTATATATCATTTATGAGTGTCCAAGGCGTCAGAGCGTGAATTTCTTGCCAAGTACATTAATGAAAGTGGCAAAAGTGGAAAGGAAGGAAAAGAGAGACCAGCCTACACCAGGAACCTACGTGGAGTTAAAGCCAATTAAATTAGACAACGCAAATCAGGCAAACCGCGAAAAGGGACCACAGGAGAAGAGAAAAAGGTTCAGGTGCCAAAGAAATGTACTTTAAAGCGTTACTAATTAAAATCTTGCTACGCAGCTTCCTTGAGCTAATTTAGAAAAGGCGTTGAATGGCCCCGAGTGGAAGACCAGGACCCAACATAATTTGTAGCTTGACAAATTTGTTCCCTCTTATTCCAAGTGGACAGGCTGAAAATGAAGAGTAATAAAAATAAATTACTCCGCCTAATTACACCAAGAAAAAAAAGAAGAGGCCACGCGTGTGCCAAAAACTTGTTCAGCGCTAAATAAAAAAACAAAAAGGGAATAAGTAACGGAAACCAACAAAGCTCCTCTAGCGCCAACTCCAAGCACCAAAACCAGGATATATATGGCCCACAGTGCATTTGACTGGAGCTGCGGGCTGTCTCGACACCATAAATCAATTTTAATTGCTCTGAAAATGTGCAAAGTGGCGAAAAAAAATTCAACAAACAAACAAAAATAAAAACAGAAGCAGGGAAAATGGAAAGCAGGAACCAGGAAGGCGGAAAAACCGCAGACGGACAGTTGATCAATAGCCAAAATGAAGGCCACAAACACACAGGGCGGCCACTCAACCAGTTACCTCATATTCACAACCAATGCTGATGAGTCAATGACAAACAAGGCCAAAATTAATGAGGCCCCGAAAATTCAATTGCCAAATTCCAGTCTGCCAATATTTCGTTCCCGGCCTGCTTTTCCCCGTCAGCTTAAATTCAATCAACGCGAGTTTTCATAAATTATGCAACTGACAATGATTTAGAAATAGTGAGAGCGAGGAAAAAGGGTCTGGCTCTGGGTTCGGGAAAACTAATTTGTAAATGGCAAACGTGGGAATGTGGTTTAGACAGAGATTCATAAATTTTTCACCAACCTGATAAATGGAAGGCTAGAAAGCCATACTAGGGATCTACTTAGAGCCAGGAAAAAGCTCACACAGAATGCAGCCGAGTGCAGAATCATGTTTATGAGTTATGTTCCGAAATTGATCATTTTTTCAATTATTTTAATTGAAATTGTATTGGAAAATAATATAGTTCTATGGGGATATTAAATGGGGAAATATAATTGAGATTTAGTACAGAGTTAAATATATTATATGGGGTTCTATATTACATTCTTTGGAAAATATGCTGATAATTAGGCTCACCTCTAAAACACTTTGTACCTTTAAGCTAGACTTTATATTGTGTTATTTTTCTCTCTTTTATTTCATGTTCAGCTCAACTCGAGTTAATAAAAATGGTCTCTGATTTCGTATATGATTTTTATGGATCCCGTCAGCCATGTTCAAATTAAACCATTTCATCAAATTACACTTTTCTCTCTGCTTGATTTCTTTTTTTCCTTTTCAATTATTATTTTCCAATAAATTGACGATGGGAATAAAAATCAATTAAAGTGTCGCATTACTGCAAATTACTGCTTCAGTTCACAGGTCAAAGGTCAGTTGACTGTTATTACAGGACATTTCATTATTTATCCGACTTTTAATTGGCCCTGTGTGTTATCATAACAAAAATGCAACAATATCAAACAGTAGCCAAAAAAAAAAATACAAACACATAAAATAAAGGTGAATAAACGCAACGTTATATGAAAAGTGAACAATTTACATAACAAAAATCCAATTAAAATATAATAACTTATTTAATTAAATTTATGCGGCATAGCAAAGGTGATTGCATTATAAAGGGGAACCGGAATCGAAATGAGTTTTAATTGATATTATTATCATCGCACCGGCTCCAGGGACGGTGTCCTCATAAACTAGACAAAGAGACATACAGAGGGCGGAGAGTGCAGTATGTGTGGTGGAGCGAAAATTTAGGAAATTTTATGAGAATTTCCGACCAAATGGGAAATGGGGAAAATGGAGAAAAATATACATATATTTTCACGGGAAAATATGCGAAAATTCCTCGTAGTTCTTGGTTACATTGCGTGCCTGTTTGTTGGCCGCTTAACGGATTCAAAATAGAGCGAACCCATAGAATGCACTTTTTAATTAAGTTAAGCGCTTGCGTTGAGCTCAGCTCGAGTTCATTATGCGTGCGTATGAGTCCTTTTTGTGTGTGTGTGTGTGTGCGTTCTGGCAAGAGCCACGCCACGCCCACAGCGGGGATAACATCATGCGTCCTGCTTATTAGTGGATGCAATAGCGTCCAATTCACGTCCGCGTGCTGCTTCTAATGCGAATTTATGACCCACAAGGCCCTGCGGATTTTGTTTGTGGCCAGAGGTCCTGTGGAAAGGAGCGTAGTGGAGCGGAGCCGTTGGGCAGGAACTGGCCAAGAGTTGTGGGCCGTGGGCTATCCTCCTGTTTCACACGTAGACACTAATCAGCGATTATGCACTCCCCGCTCTTGGCCATACAGCGAGTCGTTGGCCGAAAGCCAAACAAGCCGAAATTATATGGGTAAAATTTTATTTTCAACACTTTTCGAATAGAGAATAAAGAGTTAGCATTTAACTAGTTTTTATTACTGAAAAGAAGGCTTTAAAAGTTGGTTTATTAGTTGTACAAAATATAAACTTGTCTTCACTTTCTTGAGCAGCTTTAAAATATAAACGCCGGTCAAATCTGGGATCGATGGCGCAAGTTCAAAGGGCCGGCTTAGATAATCATAATTTACTTTTTATTTGGGTCTTAATGTCCTCAACACAAACACACACACAGGCCTAATGCTTCTCAAGGATGCTTGAACTTGAAGGCACACAATGGAGGGAAGAAAAAAATAAAGAAAGAAAGTAGTAGGTAGGTAGGTAGGTAGGTAGGATATAAAGAGCAGCACAAAAACATGTGCTCAACCCATTTTGTTGTGGCCCTTGACGCATAAATTTTGAAAACGATTATGGAACCGACTACTACTGGCGACAAGCAGGGGCAACCAGTGCGTATACGTATTTTTTGGATGAGGCTCAGGAATACATAATGTAGCAGCCAAGTCCTTTGGGTATTTACGCTTTTGTTGTCGGCAAACTTTCAAGGATTACCTGAAGAATATTGTGGCAAGGAACGGAAGAGGGAAAGGCAGAAGGCATAAAGGCTATTCAGGGTTAGTTAGCCAGTTTGTCGAGTCTTTAGTAAAAATAATATTTGTCCCACAACAAAGTGCATTTAATTAAGGACAAAATGCAGTCAGAGGAGAATTCTGCCCAAAACAGAACATAGAGCCACGAGCGAAGAGCAACGACAGGAGAGATGCTTGTCTCATTATTTAGCAAACTGATTAAATTAGAATGAGGGAGAGGCAGCGAGCGTAGGACATGGAAATTCCTGCACTACACAGCAAGGACATTTTGTTGGTTTCTAGTATAAAGACGAAGCTGTTTTAATGAGTTGCCAATTAGCATATCACGCACACACACACACACACACAGCCCAGTTGTTACACCGACCACCAACGCATATGCAGTGAGTGTTGCACAAGCTTCGAACACAAATATTTTGGCTTGATTCTTTGTCTCTTTCTCAAGCATAAAAAAATTTTTTTTTTTTTTTTTTTTTTGACACAACAACTAGACAGATGCAAGAAACTTTAAATTTGAAAGCCTTGACTATTTGTTGTTAACACTGAGAAAAGGACAACGCAATTGTATATTTCTAGCGAAAATAAAATGACTAGAATTTTACACTTTACACTTTAACTATTAGTTTGCAGCATTATTATTATTAAATAAAACAGGCTAAGAAACTAACTTTTAACTACAATATCTAGAGATTTAAGCATTAATACTTAGTAAAAAAAATTACTGCAATAAAACTCATTACATTTTCTCTTGCACTGTTGATTACCTAATTCCAATTCTACAGGAAAGTTGTACATATTTCAGGACCAAAAAAAGCCATATAGAAAAATTCCAAAATTCAAATTTTTAAACATATCTCCCAATCTCAACGAATTCCAGCGATTGGAAGCCCTTATGATTCTATTAATAGCCAACCTTCCTCCTCAGTTAACTACTTTCTTTTAAACAAATTTTATACAAATTCCATTAGGCTTCTTAGGAAATTGAACATTTAAAACCGTTTCCTTTCTGTGTAGCAAAAGTTATCCAAAAAACCAAAGCGACAAATGCAGCCAAGCAGCAACTTTTGCTGTGCGTGCTATGGGTCCTGTCTGTGTGAGTAGGATGTATGGCTTTTTCTGAAAGTGTGTGCGTGTGTGTGCAGTTTTATTTTCAAGCGTCTTAACCTCAAAACTTTTGCACTTGTAAGCAGCACCAACAGCAGCAGCAGCAGGACCAACAGCAGCCCCCGTAGAAAACCCCCAACACAAGCCGAAAACTTAACCCAAACCCAAGCCCACAGAGCAACCACGTCGACATAAACGTTTTATGCAAAAATGTGTTATTGTTTACACACTCAGTTGAGACTTCTGAGAGCGAAAGGAGAAGAGCGGCACTCGACATGCTTAAAAAGTATGGCAGAAATACGGTGTAAACAAATGCAAAATTACAACTAGCCTCCGCCTAAAGCCTCGTATTTTTATTAGAAAACTTTACACCTCTCCTTACTCTTGTGTCCGTTGTCACTTAAGCCTTGCGAAAACTTGAATATTTTGCAGCTTAAGCCAAAAATAAACCAAGCGAAAGGAAAACGAAAACAAAAAACAAAACAAAGTGCGAGGAGAAAGGTCAGTAAATGTTTGTTTTGTCACCAGACTTAGTCAAGGCTTCCTAAAATTAACCGGAAAAGTGAGCAAACAGAATAAAAGGCGTCTGATTAATATGGCTTGACTTTCATTATCCTCTCCAGTAGGATGGATATATTTACCTGGGTGTGTGCATGTATACACGTTCATTTGGTTAGAAGGTGTCGCTTCGATGCGCCTAACCCAATGTTTCTATTTTGATTATCTCGAGTGTCAATTTGAGTTTAACTAATTAATAGCCCGGCAATGTCAAAGTCAGGTGTCTGTCCGTGTGTCTGCCCATGTGTTTGTGTGTGCGCCTGCAGCCGCAAGGAGGTCGGTTTGCCTGTGAGTGTGCCACATATCAAATGCCCCTGTATGGTTGGCTCCTTGTGTGTGTGTGTGGCGCGGGGAATGGATAACATTTTAATTAGAGCGCGGCAAGTCGACAATGAACACCTTAAGCGTAGGCGGGCGAAACTTTCCGAGAGAGGGCGGAACGGGTCAGGGGGCGGAAATGAAAGGACGGTGTTCATGCGTGACAATTACGTGAATTGGGGGAAGCCATTCATTTTGGCAAAGCGGCGAAACCGGGGAAGTTACACAATTAAAGTGAGCCAATGCCAAGAAATTTAACTGTGTTAATGGGAGCTCATACAAAAAAAGAGTCAAGTACAAGCTTTCCGCAAGGGGAAACTGGAGAGGTTGGGTTTGGGCTTTCAGCCGAAATAAAATTCTAGCCTGAGTAAAAGCTATTAACTTTGTTACTTAGGTACTTACACATAGAAAACAAGTAAAAAAGCTACACTTGAGTGTCTGAATGCGCGAGTAAGAGCGAGATAGATAGAAGGTTGCAACTTTAATGTATAACGTGGGGCAATAAATCAGATATTTATCATCAAATTGATCTAAAACTTTCAAAAAACATCCACACAAGAATATTAACTATACATATATTATATTTGCTTTTAACAAAAATTAGTACATTTAAGAAAAGTGCGAGGGAAATAGATAGAAGGTTAATTAACCAATTTAATTCAAATTTTTAGATAGCATTAACACAAGAATATAAACTATATACCCATTTCCTTTTTATTTTTAACTCGTATATTTCAAAAAAGTGCGAGCGAGATAGATAACAGGTTTCAACTTTAATGTCTTTTAACTCCAATATTTATCATCTAATTGTATCAACATTTTCAGAAAACATTGATCCAATAATATTAATTGTATTCTTATGGGAAAGTGCGATAAAGGATTTCAACATTAAAGTCCTATAAATCCTTTTAATACATTTTACTCAAATTTTCAGAAAACATTCACACAGGAAAATAAAAATATGTATAATATAATTTATATTTTATATTAATATATACTTGTTTCTAAAACTCTTGAGTTTATCTAATCGCAATAAGTTTTGAACTACTGAAAGTAATTAGCATTTTATTTAACTCTCCAAAACATTTTAATTAAATGTAAAAATACCCTCAAATAAACTTTTTCAAGACTCCGCATAAACCCCCCGAAATAAAAACTTTCAGACTGTATCTCCTTAAGATATGCGGGCGAATTAAACAACTTGGAATTTAATTAAAACTTTAAAGTAAACAATTCTTGGCCATGACAGAGCGGCCATAAATTGTTTGTAAATTATGACACAACAAACTAAATGAACTTAAACTCAAAGAAAGAGAGTGAGAGCGAAAGCGAGGCTAAATATTTGGCGAATCCATTCCAGGAATGCCTGCAGGGGATTCCCCATAGCTGACTGAGTATTTGATGATTCCTTTTGCGTATTTACCTAAGTTTCTCCCTCGTCCCCAACTCACTCTCTCCTGGCCACCATTTCCACTTGCGATTCTTCACGGCTCTTCTGTTATTCTCTCTTTCTCGCTATTTATCGCATCATCAAACATTTTGATGTTGATTTATGGAAAATATATTTTTCAGCGCTCTGCCAACAATAACAGCCGAAAAACAGTGAAGAGCTGGGAGCTGTGACTGCGATAACAACCAAGTGTCTTCTAGGGGAATGAGGAAATCGGGGAAAATAAAGAAAATGGAAGGAAAACGGTCGGTTGGATGGAAAATGAGGTAACGCTGGGCACAAACAGACCCGAATAAACAGAGAGAGAGAGAGAGGAAGTGGGGAACAAAGCCGGCACAACGATTGTTGGTCCACTTCTGTCTCTGAGTCTGTCATTTTCGTTGAAGTTTTGGGAATTGTGCTAGAGATTTGCCTCAGAAAAAAAAGGCGAAAAAAATGAAAAGAAATCATCATCATGCGGTTCAATACTCTAGTTTATATTACAAAAGTTCTTTCTCTCTGCCATTGGGTTTCCTTTCTTTCGTTTTTTGATAATTTATTTTCATTGCGTTCGCTTGACTTTCCTTCAGGGATCTTCGCTCCCAGCAGATAGATATATATCCATTTGAAATTTGATTTTTATTTGACATGTTGACAGCTTCGTTTGCTTTTCGGCTTGGCCAATTGGGAAAATTTGGCCAGCATTCCCACTTTACAGTTTTTCCATTTTTATCCAGCCGCTGTCTTATTTTTATTTTTATTTTTCGTAGGCCAAACTTTGCTCATTAAGCGCTAAAAGTTGGCAGAGTCGAGTTCATCATACGAAAACTAATTAATATGTCGAGCATTAAGCCAAGGCAACTGGAACAGAAACAGGAAACGGAAGTGGAAGTGGAAATGGAAGCGGCGGCATTGGCAGTGGCTTTTCGGGCAGCAGGTGTTTGTGGGCCGGGAATCGGAGCTTAACGCTTGCTTGCATTACAAAATATTTCTGCATTAATTATGCGAAAAGTTTATGCTTTTCCCCGTTTTTATGCTTTATTGTGTGCGTGAGTGTGTGTGTCCTTTTACCCGTCTCCGGGCTTAGCGATAATAATCCCCAAGCTTGTGTGTATGTTGAGTGTGTTTGTGATCCTTATTGGATTTCATTAATTAAAATGTGTTTTTGTTTATCGACGCGTCGATGCGTTCATCTGTGTGTAGGCGTACGTAGTAGGTGCCCATAAATACTAAAATACCAACAGCATATGACATTACTCGGGCCAAGTACGTATATAACAATTAATTAAATATCAAGTGTAAATTTATATACGCCCCGGCGATAAACAACAAACTTAATACTTAATGAGCTGGCCTCTTCACAATATAAGTCCCCAGTCTTCATCGCTGGTGGTGGCCCCCCGACATAATGTCCATTTATCACAATCAATGCAGAGGACGCTCTCTCTGGTAGGTTTTACTCTCAGTCCTCGGGACTCTCCCCAGGCTGTTTCTATAACTGCACATACATCACTCGCACTCCTTCTCTTCTCTAGGGTTTCCGTGCTTACACGGATCATTGAGCAACGCGGATGCGGAAAACGCGCACAAGAGTTCCAGTTCTGCTTCACCCAAACACACACTCTTTTAAAGGATGTGGAGGCGGAGGTCCTGGTGGAGCTTCTCCGCTGGTCATAATCAAGTTACCACTGCTGTGGCCCACAGAATATCGAGGCACTAAGTGCAGTCATCGAGCTGCGAGCGTACAGTGGAGAGCAAACCTGGCAATCATTGGCTTTGTTTTTATCCCGGAACTAGAAAGGATAAACTCGAATGAACAAGGCAAACATACAGAAAAATATAAACAATGTAAGTTTAACTTTATTTCAGGGGTTTCCTAAAATTAAAGATCATCTTAAGGGATGGAATATGGCCTAGTTACATTTTAATTTAATTTTCCTGACAGATATTTTAGATTTTAAGATATTTGAAAAATATAAGTTATGTTTCATTTCATCATTTCTTTAGAGCTAACTTTCTCTCCTTGATGATTGTACTATAAATATCTAATAAAGTAGTTCAAATATATTTCCTAACTCTGTGCTGAAGCCCAAGTTAAGGACAGCTTGGCTAATCGAACTGTCAGTAGCATCAACTATTTAAATCTGTTGCCAGCCACAGAAATCCCTACTTGGCAGTAACTTCCTGCTTAATTTCTCAATTTAATTCCCCCTTGTCAGAGGTCAATCTTGCTCTTCTGCTAGCTCCCTCGGTCCCTCTACCACTGCTTAGGGGAACTTTAAAATATTCCATCTTGAGCGTACTTCCACTTTCATTCTCTCCACGAAAACCCACCTACCTCCCAGCCCGCCTTGGTACTTATGCAAAAGTTTTCGCTGTCGGTTCTCATAAGCCTTCTCGCCTGTCTGAGCAGGCCAACAAAGCTGAAAATTTCATTAAAAATGGCTTTCTCAACGGAACGGAGCAAAAACAAAAGGGCCTGTGGCCGTTTTTTGGTGAAGGGACTGAAATTGGCCAACGATTTGGCCGCAAAACATGACAGAGACATAAATTACCAACTAACCACTTGCTAACCATGTGTCAGTCGTCTGAAATTCAATTAAAACGGCTGCTGACAAAGCACAGTCAAAACTACAAAAGAAAATCAAGGGGGCATCTCGTTCTCCGGGAGTAAGTGCACTGAATTACACGTGTAATCAAACGGCAATGGCCCAAAGTCACAGTCAGAGCATAAATAAACAGCTTTGGCTTTGGCTTTGCCTTTGGCTCTCGATGCGGCTGCTATGCACTGACTGACTGACTGACTCTCTGACCCTCCGGCCGCATTACGCATACGCCATGTTGCGCCTAGAAGCCATTTGCATTTGCAATTTTCTCTGTGAGTGTATTTGGGGTTTGAACGTTTTTAAAAGGGAGATATATTGATCAGAGTTGTCAGTTTCAGGGGGTATTACATTATTTTCTGAACTATCTAAGCCCAAAAGGAAGGAAATCGAATCTTTCTATCATTATTATTTGAATTTCCCTGCTTCGCTGATCTATTTTTGAGAATACATTGTTGACACAACTGATGTGTGTATGCTTTCACGGTTGATGGTTATGGATCGATATGCGAACTAGAGCTGCTCTGCTTTTGATGAGGATCAATTTGAAAATTCCCATCACTTTCACCTGCTTTGCTGCCGGGGAAAATGGAGAAAATTTACATATGAACATTTTTGTGCAATTTTCTGCGAGAGCTGCTGGGGCTGGCAAATATTTTTTCATTCAGCTGCGTAACAAAAGACGTCACTGGCGTAGGGCTCTGGAGTGAAAGGAGTACAAGGAGTATAAGTGTGTGTGTAGGTTGAGTGTGTGTTTTCAGCTGCTGCTGCTGCTGCTGGCCTGCAGGTGGGCCGACGTACATTGCGTATGAGCGATGCAATGAATGAAATTGATTGCGAGCCAGCAGCCGACAGAAGGCAGAGCGGCGGCGGCAACCCGAGTGCCAAAGCTGGTTATGACAAGCTGCTGGCTGCCATCGCCCCGGCTACACTTACCTGGTTGCCAGGCTGCCTGAAATATTTCCCAGCATTTCCCAGCAGCATACACACAAGGCAATTGGACACGGCTGCAGACCCCCAGAGATGTGTGCTTAAAACTCGCTGAAAAGTATGCCAAGCTATTTGTTTCGCAGGCAAAAGCATATATACCCATCATCCCGGTGAAGAGAGAGCCCCACTTTTTGTCAGCTGACACCTGCCTCAAGTTGTTTCGCAACTTGTCAATAAGGTTCTTATCGCTCAGTTATGCGCTGCAGTCGAGAATTGCAACTAATTGACATGGAAATACTGCTGGCTGGCAAGATAATATTCCACCCGGGCTGTCGCTCAACAAATTGTGCCGGGCTAGCCCAGGCTCCGGGGCTAAAAATGATATGCCATGGAGTGCAGGTTGTCAACGGATTCCGGGCAACTGTTTCTGTTTCCATATATTTAGATATTCACACACACACATAGGGGTATATGTATATATATATTTACTTTGCATTTGCTACAGCATTCATCCAACATCGCATCGCATCGCACTAATGTAAGCGCTCATCTGTGCACCAGAATCGTTCAGCTCGGTATATTCCACACGCGGAGAAAAAATATTTCTAGAAATCATAGCTTAAAAGTAATGCCTATCTAGAAAAATAATATTAAACAAATTTCTGTTAAGGAAAACATTTGATATAAGAATTTCTGAACATAAAAGATAGTTTAGAATGAAAGGAAAAATTCTAATTCTTCCCATTCAACTTCTGATACAATATTCCTTTCTGTGTACAGGATATCGGGAGTAGAGGGAAAAACTGTGTTACAATATATGCAAATAAAATACAAACTGTCAGAGCACAGAAGGAGCAACAGGATCGTGAGAAGGAAATGTCTGCCTCTGTCTGTGCCTGCCTGGCTGCCATTAGAAGCCTTTGTTGCCACTCCTTGTTTGTCGTTGCTCCTTGTGTCTGTTTACTTTTGATTTGCTCGATTTATACATCTGCTAGGTCCCCACTATATCCCTTCATACTATACTATAATGTATATATACATATATACGTCTGCTGGAGAGCACATGTGAGAGCTGCTTATTTGCCTGCGATTTTGCCAATGTTTGCATATACTGGAGGAGACGACAAGGCAAGGGGGCACAAGTTTTCATTTCGTTGCCGCCGCCCTTTGTGTTTTGCCATCCGATAATTTAAAAGTTACTTGGCTGCGGGCTAGCAAATGTGGCATAGCCTCGCCTCCAACTCCTCCTCCCCCTCCTCCTCCACTGTCATTGTTTCACTTTGAGTCTGAGCAGGAGGTACGAAGGCAGCCCAGGCCTAATGAAATTGGCATTATACTCATCAGAGTTGATTTAAGCCTTTTGAGTAACCATATGGGCATTTCCTGGCTACAAAGAGACATTTTCTTCAGACTTTATTTGACAAAACGTGCCTAGTTTATAGGAAGCAAGCTTGAGCGGAGTAAAAAGAAAATTAAATCTTTACTTAATACATTTTTCAAGCTTTCAACAAGTTTTAAAAACGTTTAAATTGCCCAACAGTTACATTTTTCTTTCTGATTAAAAATCTTCACAGATTTGTATTAACCCATAATGTATAGCCATTTATTTTCCATATTAAATCCAAGATTAAACTGAAATTCAAGCATGGAGTAATCTATAATTTAGCCAAGATTAGCTTTAAATTTAAGCAAGAAGTTTTCCCCGTTCCCTGATTAATAATGTTTTGCCACGCGCTGAAAATAATCAATAATTTTGTAGCTGGCGCGCCTCTCGCTACTGTAAACAAAACTGGAGATTAAATTTCCATTAATTTGGAGCTTAAACTAGTTGCAAGTTCTCGGGGCTTCTGAGGACGACAGGAACCCTCCAAACTCGTATAATTTGGCTTGTTGCTGCGCCGTTGTGTTTACCTGCCCGTGCCCAGTTACATGTTTCCAGCCGACAGAGCTCAAGTAGATTTTGGTGCTTTAACAACCTAAAATCCCACAGCAAAGCCTACACTTGCATGCATATTATAATTTCCCATTAATTTGCGCCGACTTTTGCACTTTTCGTGAGCACATATTTAAATGTGAGCCAAAGAAAAATACAGCAGCAGCCGCCACACGTACTTTGCATGCGAGCAGTCAGTCAGGTCAGCAGTTTTTTCAGCCTCACAAAATATTTAATACAAAAAACTGCAGTTTAAATTGAATGCAGCTTGCTATTGCTCTCTTTAATGTTATTTCTTCTCCGAGGCTACTCTGGAAAGTGTGCAACATTAAATTGCCAGCAATTTGCGTGTGTTTGGGCGCTCTCACTTGCAACTAAAACGATTTTCTTTTAACGCTTTGCTGCTCACCTTTTGACTTGGTTTAGTTGGACGTACATATGCGTGTCGTACGTATATTTTCCGAGCAGAGTGTGTGCGAGTGTGTTTGTGCTCGAGAAACAAGGCAATTTTTCGCTGCACTGAACACTGAGCGACAAAAAAAAGGGGGAAAAAAGAGGCAAAATAAATACATATAATTCCACTGCCGGTGGGTGACCCAAATTTCGTGGCTGCCTACTTGACTCCAGCTGAACTACCTGCATTTTTTTTCTACATAGAGAGAAATAAAGCACTTAGAAATGATACTTTCTTTAAAAAAATATATAAATAAATAATATAAATATAATATAAAGTCCGAGGCACACAAGGAGCTCCCACAGCATTGACGTAGTTATCGTTTGTGTTGGACTAAAATTTATATATTTTTTAGATTTGACGCTTCCAAAAAAAATTGTTTGCATATTGCAATTTTAATATATGGCAGTTTGGCATCTTAGGGATTATATGGTTTAATAGTAAAATGCTTAGCAAATCTTGAAATATTAATTGTTCATTTAAGAAAGTAAAAACCGACTAACTTAAAATTAAATTAAGTCCCAACAAGCCTACTTCTAAATTTTAAATACCTTCTCCCTAAAGATATTAGTTTCCCCCTGTGTGCAGTCCGCACTCTCCGCGCATCGCTCCAAGCTCAGTCATGATGAAAAATGCATAAAGTACCTGGTCGGGGGCTCTGACCCGATGTGCATAACTAACCTGCCGGCGGTGGCTAATGAGTTTAAGTTCTCGACTGACACAAACATGGAGCTGCAGCAACAAGCTGCGTCCACACAATTGACGCTTTTCCCCCGCTGGGGACGTGGCACACACACACACACACACACACACGCCAGACACACCTGTACAGATGACAAGTGTCTTGTAGTTTACACCTGCGAGCTGCGACCTGCAAGCTGAAAGCTGAGTCTGACACAATTGCACCTGCGGGATTTAAGCGGGACTTGGACGGGACTTGACAGAGAGAGACACATGTATTATGCAATGGCGCGACATATACCTGGGCAACAGGTGGAAATCTGGCCGAAATTCCTTCATTAAGTGTAGACAGAGAAAAGCTTCTTATGTCTATTTTCGGACTTCCGTTCTTTGCTTAATGAAATTACATTAGCAAAGAGAAACAAAAGGAGGCTGACACAAACAGTGAAAGAAGAGAAAGGCGAAAAAGGAGAGAGTGAGAGCTCTCGACAGGATGTTAATAGAGTTGCCGTTTCGCTTCTCCCAGCTTCCGCGCGCATTCAAATTGAATTAAAATTCCATTTGCAGTTGTCGTTTGCTTAACGTTTTATTTGAACAGCGAATGAAGATGGAGGGGGAATTGCTTATTGAATCGTTTATCATTCCGCCCGCCACTGCCGCCGCCGCCGGCTGAAAAACCTGCAAAATGTCCACTAATTAAAGTCGACCAGCATGGCGCCTTGTAGTCCAGTTCAGCTCAGCTCTTCTCCTTTTTTTTGTAAAGCAAGAAAGAGCGAAACTTTAAGTTTATTTACCGTGTGCGCCAACTGCAGGCGAAACAATAATAGTCTGCAGAAAAAGCTGAAATTTATGACAAAAGTTGGGCCACTCTGCCTGTTGGCATATTTGTTTATTGTTAAACTTACTAAAAACAGCAGCGAGGGGGGAGGGAGAACGAGTTGGTCAAGGCAAGGGCTAATGGAGAATTTGGCAAACTTCTGGCGGCCCAAGTCTTCTATCAGTCAAACAAAAGGGGCACAAAACTCATTAGAAGGCGAGCGGAAAGCAGAAAAGAAAACATTAGGCCAGCAATTTATAATTAAAATGGAGCAACATCAGCAGCAGCAGCAGCCGTGGCAAAAACAATTAAAAAGACAAACAGAAAGTGCCAAGAGAACGCGTCAAAATAGACACAGTCGACCAGGCCTGCCCCGCCCTATTTGTTCTTGTATTAAACTTTTTTTTATATTTCTTGACACACCCCAACGACGACAATTTATCATTTGACATCCCTCGATGAGTTCTTTACTTTCGTTAACATTTACATTTTCTTTTTGGTCTTTTCATTTTTCTTGTACATTAATTAGGGGAAAAGTGTTGCCTATTTTTGTGGGAGTCTTCGTCATAATTTACAGATTTTTCCTGTAATTAAATTGAATTTTAATTCGGGGTTTAAAATATATATTTTTCGGTTTACTTAGTATTTAATATAAACTATTTACTACTTCCTACTCCTTTCAAAGCTAGCTCTAATATTATAGTTTAATTAAAATTTGGAAAATCCCGCCGCTAATCGAATTCTGTTTAGCCAAATGCCTTTCAATTGGGTAACTACATAAGGCGATTACTCCCGGCTCCAGCTCCAGCGTTGATGCACACGAAACCGAGTGAAAATCCCATTAAATGCTTTTCAATTTCAGCCAAATCGCTCAACTGCTTTCTCCCCATGGCCGGGATAATGAAAGTAATGAGCGTCTTTTGCCCGATGTGAGCATTTAGATAAAGTTTTATGGCACACCCAAAGAATGCCAAACAACGGCGCAAAGCTGAGGGAAAATGGAGAATCAGAGGAAATTGGGGGACATTGAGGGGGAATCTCTTTGCTTCGCTTCGATTGACAAACTTTTTCGTTGCGATCCGCAGGGAAAGTGGGCGCAGCATATTGTAAGCACCGTTCGCTCTCACCTGGTGATGGGTAATCGATAATAAGTGCGACTCACAGCACATCCCATATAATGTAATATTGTAAAGTTGCCGGAGCAACCCCTTGCAGCATCCGCTGGGCGATGAGACGATGAGAGTGAAAACTTTCCACTGAAAAACAACGAAAGAGCGTTGAAATTGATGCCTGCCGACCGTGAGATACCCGGGGATGCACATTTTAAAATAATTTGCATATTTATGATTTATCTGCTTTACTTTAATGTATCGATAAAATAAAATATGTACTTTAGATGGGTCGATTTTGTAAGAAATTATTTAATTATTACTTTTGAATTTCTTAACCAATAAATTGTTATCAATTTAAAAACAATTTAAGAAGTCATTCGATCATTTATAATCGATGCTTTGCTTATAATGTTCGATACATATTGCTAAAGGATATTTTCGATATGATCTTGTTGGTATTTTGCTAATAATGTTACTTATTTATTGATAAACGATGCTTTCGATAAGTTATTAAACACGAATTTAAAATATGAGTAATATTTGATATTTCGTATCGGAATAATATTAAACGCAACGCCTTGTCGATATATCGAGATGGAACTTCAACTTTTAATAAAAATCAAACTAAAAACTTATAAAATTTTTATAAAATGCATAATAGTTACACCACCTTGAAACTCTCCAAATACTGAGTATAATAATAAAGGATAATTCTGCGCCTTCACATCGAGCTGGCTCCTTTCGGGTTTCTAGATAGCCTGACACTGAGCCTGGGGGCGAGTATGATGTTAAGTGGGCGTGACTGGAAAATGTCGCCGCCCTCCTGTGGCTGCATTTACCTCAATAATGTCTGGTGTCCCACAGGGGCACGGGGATGGGGCTAAATCGGTTTCAAGGGGGGCCAAGTGAACTGAGCAGGAGTTTTCATTAAGTTTGTTCGATGGAGATGGGGAAACTTTAAGGCTGCCAAGTTTAGTTGAATTTCCGCTTCTAATTCAAGCCAAATACGAAATTTCCCAAGTCAATACACGACCGACTTAACATTGTTATCGCTACTCCGAACTTTGGGATTTCGCTAAAACGATCATAAATATTTTGCCTAAAAGTTAGACAATCCAAAACTGCACATGTACGAGCATATAGACTGTAGTATGGAGTGTTATAGAGCAAAAGTTTACAATATTTTTTTGTGCTGGTTGGGCAGATTTACACATTTGTTGATAACAAAGTTTTAAGCCCCGCAAATAGCTGGCCAACTCAGCCACATACCTGTAACCTGTAACGAAAATACAGGCAAAACTATTGCTACTAGAAAAATAAAAATAAAAATAAAAGTAGTGAGAGTGAGTTTGGTGGAGTTGAGTCCGCAGGCAAAAACAAGTTGCAAAACGCTGTCCAAAAACTTTTAACGCGGCTCAGCCAACTAATCATAAAGTTTCTAATTGCGAACGCCAAAAGCAATCAGCCAGCAAAATTGTAACTTTCGAGTGGGGAAGAGCCATTGAAAGATCCGATTTTATAGCCATCATGTTGCGAGCTTGTATTGCTTTATTATTTAACATTTTAACTGCACTTTTTCCATTTCTATCTGCTGTTTATAGGTCCTCCTTTCAGTCCTTTCGAGTGGTGGCGCCAGTGAAATCGTAATTTATGTCCGCACAACAACACGTTAAATTGACTCCACGTGCCAAGGGGATACTTTTATCTTGTCACCAGCAAAGCAACCCGAAAAAACATACGGAAACGGAAGCGGAAAATTTATAACAAACGATTTGAATGGACAGGTCAGGTCAGGTAATGGTTACAAAAAAAAAACACACACACACACAAATAGGAAGAAGAGTTTGGTTTTATGGCAATGGAAATCAGTTCAGATAATTTAAGGTTAAAGGGGCTTTCTTTAAATGTTTATTGATTTTTCTGAATACTTTTAAAATTATTTAAACATTTGTGTTGAGGTTTAAGCTTTTCGGCTTAATTAAATGTAAAATTTCTCCTAATTCTTTATTTAAATTGAACAGCTTCTTAACTATTAATTTCCCTTTTTATCTATTTAATTCTGTAGGGAATTGAATCATTAATCCTTAATAATAACCACCTAATTCTTAATTAAAAAATAACACCTTCTTAACAATTAATTTTCCAGTTCATCTTCTTAATTCTTAAGAATAAAGAATCATAAATCCTTAATACTAACTAACTAAACACTAACAAGCTTTCCCCTGAAATTAGGCCCACATTAAGCCTTCATATTAAATTATTAACCGCACTTCCCCAGAGTTTAATAAAAGTCTAATGAGATTTACGGGTTTCGCTTCTACTCTTAGTTTGCAAATTTTCTGTGGCGCACATTCCGCCCTCATTTCCTTCCCGACATGAACACACAAGCAACATGGCTTTCAATATCTTCCGCAGTTATTTCTTTAGTTATTTGCATTTTTCAATCTTCCGCCATTCATCAAAGTGACAGTGTCTCCCTCGGCTCCCAGGGAAACCAAGCGACGAGCGAACGAAGGAACTTTGGCTTCAAACTCGAGGGAATGACAAAATATTTGACGTTTAGCAGCATCACGTAAATTTCATGTGTTCCCCGCATCGAGATTCGCCCGGCAGTCATTGCCATTGCCATTGCGACATTATTGTATAGTTGTCCCCGGCCCGGATCCTCATCGTCCTTATTCTCATCCTTCTATGGCCAAATAAACGAGCTAAAAATCACCGCAAAAGGGGCGTGCGGCGTGCACACAAAGTGTCGCTCGCTGATGCCTGAGTATTTCCTGTTCTCGTTGCGACGGAAACTGCCGAGCAACTCGCAGTAGATTTAGTTTGACTTTTAGCGATACACTTTCTCCGTGACTGGCATTCATCACATGCAAGCGAGCACGAGAACGAATATATAGTAAAACATCCCGAAAAGCAGCGTTATTTTTTCACAGCTGCACCGCACACGCGGGAAACCAGACAGAAAACCACTTTAGTCAGATTATTGATCATTGCAGTTGGACTCACTCGCTGACCATTATCCGGCATTCGGACGCCGTTCCGTCTGAAGAGCCAATTATAAAACGCACAGCGATGCTTGCATTTACCGAAATTGATGTAATTATTGATTCGGAATCTGTTAGTTCTCTTTTTGTTTCTTTTTTTATTGCGGCCGCCGTCAAATTAACGTGGAAAAAAGCCGCTCGCTGGCTCGCTCATTAATGTCAGTTGGTCTTTTTCTGCTTTCGAAATGGCCACAGACCGCAATGCCAAAAAATTGTAACATGAAATGTCGATTTGTGTGCGTTAATGAGCAGTCAGAGGCAAGTGAAATATGAAAATTGCAAACCGGAAGAAAAAATGCCAGCAGTTTCCATTGATTTAATTTTTTTTATGAAAATCTATAATTTTAAGTATTCATTTATGTTTGCAAATATAATGCAAATGTGTACAGAAAATATTGATAAAAACTTTGTTAGTTGGAAAAGTAAGTATTCGTAGCAGTTTCTGATGAATGGCTCTCCTTTAATTACTCCTGATATCAACAACTTTATTTACTCAACTTTATGCTGTCAGGATTCACAAGCAGAGATTCGCCAAGACACACAAGTTTGATTGCGTTTCTTTACAACCTGCGCAAAAATTTCATTAAAATTACGATCTGACTCGAGAAAATGTCAATGCACTGAGAAAACTAACTGAGGCGGGATATTTAGAAGTATTGCAACTATGTTAAAAAATACTCATTAAAAATTAAGATTTCTGATACACTTTGAAGATATTGAATGCCTGTTTTTACTGGCCAACATTAACCGCAAGTTGTTGCAGACATTGCTCCTAAAATTCCCGAGTACGAAATTAGCGACAAACTGCTTAAGATATTTGTGTGTTTTATGGCATAATAAGTCTTGTTTTAATTTGTGTGGATAAAATCAGCCAAAGTAAAACTTCAGCCAGCAAAAAATAACAGATTTTGTTAAACTTTTATAAAAGTCTAATATGGAAATTAATATATAATAATACATATTTAATACCCATTTTATACTCGTTTTCACATTTATTAATGCAAGTGTATTCGAGTATTTTTTGCAGATGAGTTGGGAGCGGAGTAAAGGACTGCCTTATGGCCTGTCATTTATTTGACCCGACCCGAACAGCACACGCACACACTTCACACACACACACTCCGCTCACACACTACACTCGCACGCATATACACGGGCATTTGCGTAAGTCAAATAAATGGCCGTCGTTCTTTTATCTTGTTCAGCATTTTATGGGTTTTCCTGCCGCGTGCGAATGGTGTCAGAAATCGCATATTAAATATTGTATGTGCCCTCTGTCCGCTGCCCGGGCTAATAATGTTTGTCCGTGTATATGTGCCAGTATGTATACATATATCTGTGTTTACTGCTTGTAAGTTGCTTAATTACGTTGGACAGAGGACTAGGACTCCCCATTCCCATTCCCATCCAATCCTCTTCGCCTTCGCCTTCTGACCATGTTACAGCCGGGGCATTGTTGTAATGCATTACTCGTGGTCAATTTAAGCCGCGACAGCGTTGGCCAAAAGAAGAACAAGAGGGAGCCAGAAAAAGAGAGAGAGCGCAAGCGAGTGAGGGAGACTGGCAAGAGTTGGTAGTAACTTTTTCGCTTTAACTCAATTTTAGTTGGTATAGTTTTTCAATTTTTTGTGTACCCTCTAATGCATTTTGCTTGTCCCTACGTGGTTTCATCAGTTCGAGTCGAGTTGCAGTCGCAGCTTGTTTGGTTCTTGGCTAGAAAACTTACTCTGCGCTGCGAAAAGTGTCCACAGTTATGCTGTAGTAGCTTTTGGTCAACTGCTGTCGAACAATTGTGGTGCTAGAGGGAAAATCTTAATTGAATATTAGAGTAAAAAAGAAATTGTGATTGTTTTGTATGCCCTCCACGTACTATTTCTTTCGAGTTTATTGGCTTTTTATAATAATACCAACTCTATTTCAGAAAACTTAACCCTTTAAGTAGCTTTGGTCAAGTGTTTTGTGACAACAACTAGGAAACTTGATTGAATATGCAGTGAAACTTTGACTTATAATTGATTCTTTGACATTACCACCTCCTTCAAAGTGTTTGCATCCTGTAATAGCTCTGCCAGGTGTCTCCTAACGAAAAAGCTTATAAAATGACAAAAGCAGCTAGCCACAAAATACACAGACAACAGCAAAAGCAACAGCAACTGCAACATTAGCAACAGAGTCGTGTAAACTTTTGTAATAAAATGCCAGGACACACTCACAAAGCTATTGGACCTTGCCTGGCCTTCACTCTCTCCATTTCCCATTTTCCCATGACCCCTTCCGCCTGCCTCTTCGGCATCAAAAGTTTTAGTTTTTCAGCTGTCTGTAGCACACACAAATTTTCTCGTTAGTTTTTGCTGTTTTTCCCGTCGTCTGTGCGGTTCAACATCACAAATTATGCAAGTTTTTGTTATTTTATTTCGCCTGCCGCCCGGGCAAAATGTCATACATTCACTATATATTGGGTAACACACACACACACCATCCTGGCGTTCCTGGGTAACATTTAGCAATTTGTTTCACCTTCTTGTTTGGCCAAGAAGCGCTCAGTCATTTTAAAGAGATTTATACATATTCCAAAATAAGTGTTTTTGTCCTTTGTGGCAAGGATATTGTGTGCCAACAGGCAAAGTATAAGATGGGGGACACATACTATTAGTAAAAGATAATTGGAAGACGCAACAAGGTTTTTGGGTTACAAGGAAAAGCAACCTTTAATTAAGAAAATTCCCATGTGTGATGCCACACTTTGAGTATTTTTTTGCCCCATTAAAGGTAAGCCTCGAAGTCCCATTTAATAGATTAATAAATTATGCACATCTTAAAATACATTTTCCATTCGATATTTATTGGCCAATTTATTCGTATTAATTTCCCTCGCCCTCTTTCGCTTCACAACTCCGCCGCACAGTCGGCATTAATTCCACTTACATACATAATTGTAACGCCGCCACCGACGACGACTGACTGCCTGGAAACACGACCATTAAAAAGGGCCCTGGGAAAATGGCGTTCATTGAGCAATAAGCAGACGTCGATGCGATACACTTGCCATCGTCGGATGTTGGCATATTGATTGGGAACGTATACGCAATATTTGTACGTGGAATACGCCGGAATATGTACTTCTTCAAGGGAAATCACTTAAACGATGCCACCGCACTTTGTTATTGTTCGTGGCCCAACGGAGAGTATCAATGCGGTTAAACCATGTTTTAACGGGGAAAGCTGCGGGAATGTCACAATTACCTTTTAGCTTTAATTCAAAGTGTTTGTAGGTAATTATAAAAAATAATTCAAAAAAGACTCTTCTTACAGCTTTTATGATTGGTTGCACCCTACAGCACAGTTCGGTTCTCTACAGCAATCGCAGATAGTTAAAAGTATTGTCAACAGCACTGTGTATTTTTTCACGTTGAGATAAATTTAAGGAGTGCAGAAAACCGATTTACTTGACGATAGATAGCTATTAGGCACTTTGTCAGTGAGGGTAGGAACCAACTTATATTTTTATCAGCGTAAAACCAGATTTACATAAAAATAAAAACAACATACCGCTATTTTTCCTCTTTTATTTTTGGTAGTCGTCGCTCTGATTGAAATGCCAAAAGCAAACAGCGAATGACAATACGAAAATAATCAAAATACTCAACCCAAAAGCGTGTGTGGGTGTGTATGTGGATGTACCAGGGCGTGTGTTTGTGTTCTTAATTAAAAAACAACTCCATACACAGACAGAGAGAGAAAGAGGCGCCACACACAAAGGCAAAATAAATGTTTTCCTTATTGCTTAAGTGGATAGTCGCCGAAGTAAACTGTTGAGAGGAGGGGCGGGAGATGAATTTATGTAGCGCAGATTTCGGGGCGTTGAGGCAAAATTTTGGGCAATTAAAACTTTTTGACTGAGACATCTCCTATGTTGATTTACGAGAAATCTATTTATGGAAAGAAGTCTGATTTTTTTGCTTGGCAAAAATTCAACAAAATGTGGGCCAAATGCCAGCGAAAACTTCACTCGGCAACCAAATTCCAGCTACCTACTCCTCCATTCGCTCTCCAAACATAACAATGCCAGGCAAAAATGATTGGAATGTTGCCCAGTACTTGTGATTCGAAATATATGCTCCTCGGGAGAAGGATTCGCTCAAGTGCTAACATGCAACAGCTACACACAGGGATATTTTTTGTAATTTGCTTGCTGGGAAATTGCATCAAAATCAGCTCAATTTCACCGCCATTCTTCATTAGTTCGTCGAGTTCAATTCCCTACACGTAATGTGATTAGAAAACCAGGAGAGCAGCGGAGTAGCAGGGGGGAAATCCCTGCCAGATCCAAAATCAAATTAACTGTGGCCTGCGATGCACTTAAAAATTGTTTCGGTTTTGGCTTGGCTCTCTGCTGCTTTTCCTGCTTTCCTGCTTTTCCGCCAGAGCGAGCTTAACCCCCGAGATACTTGTCATTTGTGTGGCGTGCAATTAATTATGCCCGAGTGTTAATTATTTTCCCATTTTGCTTTTCCCCTAATTACATCTTCCGTTTGCCATGTCTCTCTCTCTCTCTGCAGAAGTTCTTCCCTTTTCCCGGCGAACAAACTTCCTTTTCAGTTGGCTGCTGGCGTTGGTTCCCATGATAATTTCGCCTGCCAAGTAAAAATTTCCATTTCCGTTTCCTTTCTCGGGTTTTTCCCGGGGCCAAAATGCTAAAGGGAACATGCTAATTTGATGCAGAAATTCCGCTTTGCTCGTGCTGAATGAATGGTCAAATGCATATATCTAGGCAACGCTTGAACCCATGGTTTCATGAATCCTGATTCGGTTTCGGATGCGCCACTCCTTTTTGCGAATTATTTCCCTTCTATGATTGCCCAAGTTTTGATTATTGCTGCCAAGAGCAACTGCTACTGCCACTGCCATTGCCTCTGCCCCTGCAACTGGCAACAGTCAGTCACCCATTCATTGCTGTCAGTCCCTTTCCAAAGATTTGTGGCCTTGCCATAACCTGCAGCCCATGGCAAATTGCATTGTACTTGCTATTTGTTGGCTGCAGCAGTCCTCGATCCTGAAGCCCGGCCAGGCCAGGACACACTTGACACTTGACAGCCCAGCTGAATGATGAAAAACTTTTGAAGACGTCGTCGTAGTCGTTGTCGTCGGCGACGATGAGTTCTTGCCAGTAATTAAAAATTTACGTCATTTACCTGCAAGTAGAGAGAGCAAAAGGAGAAACTTTTTTAATACAAAACTTGGGCGAGGGAGAAAGAGAGTTTTGCTTGGTAACTAACTTAAGTTTACTTTTTGGGTAAACCCTTTTGCCGCCGCAGCACAAAAAGCTATCAGCATTGGCTGTATCGGGTTACTATCTGGGAGCTGCAGCAGCAGTATTTACACGTACAATTCTCTGGCAGAAAGTTTTCTCTTTCACTTTCGCACAATTTCAAGTGTTATCCCGTGAGTGCCGCGTATAATTTCTCATTAATTTCTGCTACGTTTGCGCTTTTCACGTGCACGTAAGCGAGCGCCTCGTCACGTCGCCGGCAAGTGCAAACATTTTGATTGCATAACAGGGCATAAAATAAATAGCATTTTCAGGCATTTAAAACAGACAGAGTGGAGAGACAATTGAATATTTAAGCGGCAGGTGGAGCAGAGCAAGTCATTTCGTGAATGAAACTTTTTAAGCAATCAAATTGAGAGTTGAAGACAGGCACAAGTTTTCTTTATGGGACAACAACATGTTTTATTTGCATGCAAATGAAGACTGTTTCTTATTCAATAGGTTTTAATTTCTTAACCATTATTGTTTGCATTTTAAAAGTTTGTATTGCTTAAAGGCTTTTCTGTGCCACTCTTTTGGGTAAACAAAGAAATTCTGACGAAGGCTTAATGTTTATTTTAATGTTTAACAGGGATTTATGTTTTGTTTACCGATTTTTCTAAAGAGATTTGCTTGCTTAAAGTTTTAAATCTGAGATTTACTTTGCTTAGCAAATTTGTTGTATTTTGTAAAAACAATCCCCTTAAATATTTATAATTTTCTTAGATTAAAGGCCTTTTCTTAGGAGTTTCCTTTTTTTCGTTCTTGCCAAAAAACCAATTATGCTGCCGTAGTAAACTTGACTTTAATTAAAACACAATACGTGTTTTGTTCTATATGAATCATCTCTAATTGGTTTTACCCCTCTCTCTCTGCCAGAGAGATTTCCAAACTTTTAAGTCCCTAAAAGACTTGATTTTCCCAAGCTTTTCTCGACCATTTCCTCCGAGCTTTGTTGTTGTTATTTTGGCCAACAAAACACTTACGAGGCAGTAATAAACTTGAGCACAAAGACAAAATGGAGACACCAATAACGAGTAAAGGAAATAAAGTGGAAAATACTTTTTGGACGACAGTCATTAGCAAGGACTTTTCTTTGTCCCCTGAACCCGCTTTCCCTCTCCCGGTTCGAGTTGCAAATTAAGTGAGGCAAAGGTAACTGAGATGACAACAACGATTCTCCATCTAATCTCCATCTAGATAGAATCTCCACAGCACACTCGATTAGCAAAGAGCCTAAAACTGGAAGCATTTTTCAGGAAGCAACAAAAAAAAAAAAAGAATCCTACACGAGTTCCTCATTCTATTCCATTTCCGTTTGAAGAAGAAAACAATAAATTGCCAAGATGAAAAATAGAGAGAGAAATGGAAGCAACAACTGCTCGGCTCTGCTCTCCTACGTTTTTTTCCAATTCGATTTAATTCATTTCCTTTCATTCTTTTTGCTTACTACTTCGATTTGATTTCGATTCCTGTGTCTTGTGCTGCTGCTTTCTGTGTGTTTTTTCCCTCGCACAAATTGAATTGTTCGCCAACAAAATGCAAGACAATTGAAACACATTTCAGGTCTGATTTACCTAAAAGCTTTTTATAATTGAAAACATTTTACGACTCTTGAGGAGCAGGCACCAGCAGCAACAGCGTTGAGCAAAACCGAGAGACTTTTTACCAGGCAATTGAGTATATAATCGAGTTAGCAGGAGAAAGTTCCTGTACTCGGTGAAGTCCAGGGCTTACAACTTGTTTTTGGGTTTAATCGCATTTTCATAATTGAAATTGCCTGTAAGACTGGCAGACCGACACAAACCTTCTTGCAGCAGCGCATCACGCATACGCCCAGGTGCACCATGAACATTTCCCAGCCAGCCAGCTGGCCCTTTGCATATTCTGAATATTTGCACTTACTTTTTAGCATAATCCTCGTCGCCTTCTCTTCCCTTTAAAGAGCTTAGAGAGACCGTGAACCCTGAACCCGAGCCCTCAACTGAACAATGTTTTGGTTAAATATGAAAACAAACAATTGGCAGTCAAGCATCCCAGCACTTGTCAGACTTCCCATTTAGCATTTGTCAATTATACGGAAGTTTTTAGCCTCGCTTTTTTTTTGTGCTGAGCTGACTTGGGAAAACTTTGCAATGCAGAACGTAAAGTTTTCAAGCGTCCGAACATCAAAAGGTGAAGCACAAACAGCTGCAAAGCCGCTTAGGGCAGAATAAAAAAAAGACAGAAAACCGACACTGGAAAAGGGTTTAAAATTGTCCGCACGAAGGGCTCCGGCTACGGCTAATAAACAGGCTGCCCAAAAAAAGGACAGCACACCTTCAAGAAATTCCCTGGAAGCGAAGAAAACATGCAAATAATAAGAGACATGCGAAAGGCAAGGCAAACGCTGCCGGGCATTTATAATTAAAAATGCAAAAACAACAGGGAAAAGAATCCCCTTGAACAAGATTTCGCCGGGGGCTGACGACAAGGGGCGTGTCTGGGGCGGCAGACAGAAGTCAAACAATAAAAGCAGACAGCAGTAATTTCAACAATAACATGACAAATGTTGATGCAGCGGAATGGCAGCAACAGAAACAAAACCAAACTCGTGCCAGAAGCCAGCCAAGGAGGCTAGAAAATGCTGCATACTTTGAGGCGTCGCCGTCACTTGTGGGAAAAAACTACAAAAAAATCCCCGCAGCAGGAAAAGATGGCGAGATAAATAAAGGAAGCGCAGAAACAGTCTCTGCGAGTTAAGTGAGTAAAATGAGTAATGGAAGAATTTCAAGTCCTCGATTTGCCCGGAAAATAGTTCGAGGCCTTGGGCTACTTCAAGGTTTGAGTTTTTAAAGCAAGATAAAGTTTTCCAATATGAATTTAACAATTTAATCTTATCAATATTGTGTATTCGAGTGTGAGAAACCCACTTACTAAAATTCAACAATAGATAACCTAGAAACTGAATCAAAATCTCGAAAAATGTGATTACAAAATACACACAAAAAGTGCTTAAAATCCTTAAGAGCCCTCTTCTAAGTGACACACAGAAAACGTTTTCGATTTTCGGTTTTATTTTTCTACTTTCTCTCGCTTTTTCCCCCTTTCAGGCACTCGTGATATATTTGATTGCAACATGCAGCATCTAGGGCCGAGCATTTTGTAACATTTTAGTAGTCACCCGCACTCAGACATAACTCAGCATGAAAAGCCTGGGCTCTCGCTCGCTTTCATAATTTTAGTTTTTCGACGCTTGCCGGGGCGACATAAATCAATTTTAATGCTCGCAGAAGGAGAATTGCACGTAAAAAGCCAAAACACATGAAAGTAATGCACGAACAGAGCGAGACGCGACTAGAGCCGAGAAAGAGAGCGAGCGACCTGCACTGTATGAATATTTGTGATTTATGGCAACGATTCGACTTCAATTTTCAGCAGAAAAAGAAGAGTTTAGGAGAATGGCGGCGGTGGAGTCTACGAATTGTTCGCAAATGACTGAAAAAAGGAATAAGGAAGCTCCATGACTATAAAAATACCTGGCTATTTGATCGAGAAAAAACAGAGCCTACTTTTTGGGGTATGGATGAAAGATATATTTTAGGGAAAAACTAAAAATCTATTTCGTGATCGTAAATAATGGACTGATTTAGTCTAAATTTTATATGTGAGCTGCTATTGAAATGGCTTTTATTATAGGTTAAGAAAAACCTCAAAAGATTTTAAAATTGGGTAGAAATGTATTAAGGGAGGCTAGAGGCTTTTGAAGTAGAAAAACCTACTGAAACCTCTGCAAGTACTAAGAGGTGACCATAGAAAGAATCTAAAGTCCCTTTGAGGGAAGCCGTATACGCTCAGCCCTAAAACCATTCGGGTAACATATTTTTTTTAACCCATCCTGAAATCACTTTTCATTTATTTTTGCACAAAATGCTTTTAAGGCTTTGATTTCCACACACACACACTTTCTCCAGGACTACCGCTTTCCGGGCTCACTTGTTTACCCCTGAGTGTGTCGCTCTGGTCGATTTGGTCCTGCTTGCTAAGGACATTGAATGCCTTGCCCCAAGTATTATGTTTAAGCCTTTTCAAATGACCAACAACACCGAGTAGCAGCTGCTCTGCTCCTCCCCACCCTTTCATCCCTCTGAGGTCCGGCTTGTGTATCTGTGTAAGTGGCTTTCACGCAGCCATTGCAGAGCAGTGCCTTAAAAAAAGCAAACAATAAAACATAATGAAAGTGTAAAGCTTTTGAGGGAACTCTGAAGCCAACGACGCCAGAGCCAAAGCCAAAACCAAAGCCACAGCCGGGGAGGATCTGACCACTGGCTGCTGCTTCTCTGGCCGAAAACCAGAAGCGGGTCAATTGCCAACTTGAGTGCCACAAAAATGCACATAAATGTGATAGATGTGGAGTTGTCGCGACCGCTCAGCTTTCTCTACTCTCCACTTCAGCTCTTTGTTTGCGGAGCGTGGCAATCACGACAAGCTACAAGGGACATTTATTTTGTGGCTTAAAAAGGAGTCCAGACAGTGGCATGTGAACGAGGGGGATTACTGGCAAAAATATGTACAAAAATTAGCAAGATATCATGTAATTTTCCAGATTACTGGAAGATAAAGGCTTATCGATAGAAGTAAATGTCATTTTTCTAGGCCTTAACAATTGCATTATAAATGTATAAAGATTTACGAATTTTATACCATAAAGTATATATTTAGCCTTAAAAATCATCAAAAAATTGTATTTCTTTAAATGTTAAAATCTTTTCTGTTTCAGAATATGACTAAAAATTACTTTAAGGCCTGTTGTAATTATTTTATAAACAATTTTATGCTTTACCTAAGGAAAAATAGTTACCTCTCTAAAAATAAAATAAAACAACTGAAAATGCTTCCATTACAAATCCTGTTCTCTACGCTCCTGTAATTCCCTTTTTTTCTCCACATTTTTTTGTATTAAACCTGTTTGTCATTTGCCGTGCTTGCGTTAGCCTGAAAAATAGTTGCAGTTTTTCCCTCTTTCTGTCATTTGTTAAACGCTCCTGATGACTGGGGCACTTAAAGCCTCACTCCCTGACACTCAAGCACCGCCCCCAAACATGTTGAGTAAATTTTAACATTTAATTATGAACATGTCATTGCGGTAAGAGGTTTATGAAATGAGCCACAAATAAACACACACATCTCAGTCGAGGAAAAGCTCATGAAAAGCGCATAAAAAACGAGGGAAAACGAGGGAAGGAAGGAAAGAGACAGCCCGAGTTGTCATTAAAAAGGTTTTTGGGGTCAGCAATTTTAAAACCAAAATGTATAAATAAAATGTCAACTTTTATGACAGACACAGAAACACACGCACACACACACACAGAGACAAGAGGGAGAGGACCTTTTAATGTTGCAGCATATATCAAAGTAAGTATCCAACCACAGGATTGCTCATACGCCTCATTGTACGGCAGCAAAAGGTAGACGAAACGAGGGTAAAAAGGCAATAAGCAAAAAGCGAAGAAGGGGAGGAACAGAAGGAATGGTTGGATGGCAAAAAGGGATCCGCCAATCGAAGGCAATTTTTCATGCCACCGCCGCAAATCGATAATTCTTTTGTTCATTAAGAAGTTTATAAATCACGGCAACTACTACACACAACCAAGGTGGTGGCGGCGTGGGCGGTTGTGAAAAGGAATGCCTGGCATTTTCATAGTTTCCGCTGTTTCAGTTCGCCAAATGGTAGGAAAGTTCAGGTGGCAGACATCGGAATGCGCCGTAACTTTATAGACTTGCAAAAGACTTTACTAGACGCTCTCCACCCCCCCAAATTAAATGGGTAAATTGTGTGTTCAAAGTAAATATTTCAATACATTAGAGTTTAAAAGCCCCATGGGATAAGCAGAAGAACCAAGGGTTTTCCCTTCCAAAAGCTGCGGAAAATCCGTTTCAAGTGTCTGCTGCACTTTCCTCGCTCTAAGTTAAAGTTCGCTAATTGCATCCTCTTTCGCTCCGTATTTACATATGGTTCCACCTCAAAACCACAAAAACCCCAGGGCTAAATTTCAACATTTTATTTATATTTATCCATCACTTGAACCCATTTAAATGGCAGTGGCAGCGGCTTTGCAATTAAAGTTTGGCCTCGAAATTTCAGCGAAACGCGGCCCCTAAAATTCATATATTTTGATTTGCATAATCCGTTTCGGGTTTTTCGCATGCAACGCGGTCTAAAATGTAAATCGATTTAAGGTAATCAAGTAGTGCTCGCATTAAGCACTGACAGCAATTAACGCAACAAATCGCTTTTAAATGGCTGACAATTCGGTCCACAAATGAGCCAGGTTGCTGCAGGTTCCTAAATCTATTCGAGATCGGGTCTCTCCCGCTCTTTATTGCCATTTCACAGTTGGTCATTTGCACTTTTCTGTGGAAAAGTGGCAGGTAAAGAGGCTAATTTCTGGACTGGAGACTCGGCCAATTGCAAAATTACATTTTCAAGTCCATTTGAATCGCAGAAAGCCATTTATAATTGTCATCTCGGCAAATGCAATTAGGACTGGCTAATGGGCAATTAGCAGGCCAGGCAGGGCCAAGGACTAAAACTCAAAGGCGAGCCCAGAATCAAGGTTGGTTGCAATGACACTGCAGCTTTCTCATATGATTTTCTTCTAGCTTCTACATTTTCCTAATGATTAATACTATTTTCTTAGAACCTAAAGAGATTTCAAGGCATAGAGTTAATAAAAAGGTTAAAATTTACAGTAATATATTAATTAATGAGAATGTTCTTATATTTTCTGTTTAGTTTCATATCCAAATTAATTTCCACATCCTTTATATTCCTTTCCATTCACCAACATTCATCAGATTTCCTACCTAATTTATTTCCTTCTTTTGTTGCTTATTTTCAGAGTTTTTTTCGCTCCTACAATTTTATTCTCGATTTAATTCAGTTCGTTTGCTTTTCAAGTTTCGGAGAGCTTAAAAAAAAGTCTAAATAGAAGTAAAAACCGGGGGAAATTGGCTCATTAAATGGCAACTAAAATGTTGCTCACTTCGGGGCTCGCCGGTTTTGATAATTGTGTGTCAGAAGTTGCACAGAATGAATTCAATTTGCATCACAAAGGAGAAATGCCGCATTGTGGCAAGTCAGCATTTAATTAGCCGCTCAAACAGAGAATGAGAATGGTCTGAGCTACGAGGAGGGAACCGGACCGGACAGGACCGGCGATTGGAATGGAATCCAGAATGGATATGCACAAATATTTGCATATTTCACTGAGCACATCAAAAACATTTTCTATGCGGGTGACTGGCGGGGATATATACGCGGAAAAAAGGGACTAAGGGAAACCCGGGACCGAAACAATGGCCGACGATAAACTGCTACACATGTTAACAAAGTTAGGCAGGCAGCAGTTACTACTGCTGCTGTAACTGGGCGAGTGCCACAAAAGCGCTGAAATTGGTTCAAACCAAGCTAAACCAATGCAAACAAAGCGGAAACTGGCGAGCGGCCATTTTTGTTATCGCGCCCACTGCCGCCATTTTCAATGAGTAAGGCTACTGTATATGAGTGGGTTGTCTGTGTGTATGCTTGAATGTTGTGAGTGGGATACAATTTTTGTTATTTATTTGGAGCGGAATAAAGAAAACTAAAAACAACAAGTGGGCGACAGGCAGGGACGGTATTGGGTTAGGGATAAATACAGTCGGGGAAAATAGGAACCCTTGTGGGGAAAAATTACAAATTATTATGTGCTAAGATTGGTAAAAACCTTAAACTATAGATTAAGTATTATTAAAAAAAATTCTAAAAAGCAGAGAAAAAAAATGTATTATAATGTTTAGGTGAGATAAATACTGATTAACTAATATAACTATCATCTCTAGGTTCTATTTATTTTCAAAAATAGTGTTCAACATATTTTTAAATCAGAAAATTAGTAAAGTAAGAAGTAAAATAATATAGAACATTAAAGATATGCCTTATATATTATAAGAAAAGTAAAAAAAAAACTGCTCCTTTTTATAATAAATAAACTCAAATTACATATATTTTACCTCCGGAAAAACCTACCATCATCTGTCTAAATTATTGACAGCATTTAATATTATTATCAATTGATAAATATATTTCCATTAATGTTCTAGAGCTCTTTTCTTTTAGCTCAATTTTTTTCTAAGTATATAAAATGTAAATAGCCGTTGACAACGGAAACGGAAACACGCACACTGTCATGCTGGGCTGCTGGCCAAAAACAACAGCAGCAAATCAATTCAACAAGAGCAAATTAAAAATGCCGTCACTGTTGCATGTGGAATCACAATTGTTAGAGGGATGAGGGCTATAGAGGCCTGATCACACACACTCGTCGAACACCAACCGCCACCACTACGTCGTCGCAACTTTGACTTTTTGACAAAATGCAGCTGCTGAAATTGTTTCTCGCTGGGAAATGGCGCCATTTTGCAAGACATTCCACCGAAATGTCACGTACTCTTGGCAAGATGAGGCATCTATTAGGGAGTTAAGCCCCAGCCCCAACCCCCATCCCCAGTCCCCACCGCACTTGCATACGAGAGTGGCAATATCAAAAGTTTTCATGGTGACAGCCACGGGGTCCTAGTGTCAAATATTTTGGTTTTACCCTCCTGTTGCCACATTCTGGATTTTGGATGACTTTCTGGCATTTATCCCCGATTTAACTCTCGAGAGAAACGGATACATCCAAGCTGTTGAGCCACGGGATTTCTTCTCCACATTAGATTGATCTTTGGATAAGTGAGAGAACACTTGAATTGCATTTGAAAATTAAACATTGATGGGTGCTTCGCAGCAGCATTGGATGATCTGAAAGTTTAAACAGTTTAATGGTTGAAAGGTACACGGAACTTGGTTATCCTTTTGGGAAATAAACCTTATTAAGATAAGAGACTGGTGTTTATTTTCTGACTCCGCTACTCAGATTAAAAAGGTTTTATATCTGAACAAATGATCATATATTATTTTTTAAGTAGCTTTTTTTTTTCAAGCATTAAAGCACCATTATCAAGAGCTTTATTGGTGGCAAACAATGCGTCACTGACAGCACCAGAGGCGGCCTCAAAAGCGGCAACTGTTTCAAGTGCATTTAAGCCAAGTGGCCACAAATAAATTGCATTTTAAAGAGAGACTCAGCACTGCCATTAATAGAGCATAATTAAATCCCCAATAATTCACAGGCAGACTCGTTTGGGGGCATTCATTATCGGTGGCAGTGGCAGCAACAGCAGCAGTAGCAGCTGCTGGCCACCAACTGTTGGCCAGAGGCATTAGGCCATGCAGGATTTGCATTTTTAACACCCCATCGATTGTATATATGTGTGTGTTTTGGGCACAGAGACAACAGGAAGCTGGTGCTGCCACTTCCGGCGGCCGTTGAAAACTCGAATTATGACAGCTGCCGAAGGAAAGACCAAGACGACACAAGGAGAGTCAAGTCAAGTAGGCCAAGAGTACGATGTCCGATTTGGCCGCAAAAGCAAATCGGTCAGGGTTTCTGATTCAGTGATTGGCAGACCGCAATTTAGCAATGCCAACCATAACGTCGTTGCCCCATTCTAATGCAATTCACATGCTCAATGGCCCATACGGGTTGCCTTGTGGTCTCTGTGTTCATTATGCGCCGCATATCCATGACATCCATTGCCCGCCTGCCTCTGCCTGCTGCTGCTAGGCATCTAATTGTGAAATATATTTCCATTATTTTTCGGCAAACAAACTTTGTCCGAGGCAGTTGCCGTTGCCTTAGTTGCCAAACTTTATATTTAATTAAAAAGTTCAAATCACACCGAGAAAAGAGAGATAGAAAGACCGAAAATGGATACATTTTGTGGTTAGAATGTTGATTAAAAAGTTCAGCTCAAATATGATGATGCAGCCCGCAACAGGAAGCACCCACAAACCCACCCCCCAAGCAGCAGAGTACAACAATTTGAAAATAAATGAGTGAATCTCACTCGAATTGGCTGGATATTTGCCATTTGGTTATGCACAAAAATCAAAATTCTTACTACAGATCAAATCCAAATGGACCGCAAAATGATGCGCTCATGTGCAGACAATTCTCTGTTTTGAGCAGGCAATTTAGCCATTCTTCTCGGGTTCTAAATAACTTGATAGTTGCGGTTGCAATAATAGTCGATTTTTATGAGCTTCTTTTTGATATCTTTTATGAAGTAGTTACTATTTATGAAGTGAAGAAAATCTGGCGAAATCAATTTATCAATTTATTGTAAATTTTGAATAGATTTTTAATAATTATGTGCAGCATCCTTTTCTGTTACCGGTAACAGCCCGAAGAAAAAATCTCCCTTCAAAGCTGCTTGCCACTACTACATACATACGCATATAAAAACTCAACCGAAAAAAATAAAATAACCAGGAAGACAAGTTTATGAAAAATCAATTGAAATTATTACGAAATAAATGCGATTTATTGTGTCTTATTTATTCAATTGCGCAGGGTCTTCGTTCTCATCCTCTTTCCCCGCTTTGCGTTCTGTCGTCCTTATGGTTTGCTCATTTTGCGGCTGGCACGCCCCTTGCTTCCGATTTTACGCCCCCATTCGAGGGCTTTATCCGCTACTTATCCGGCCGCAATTTTCCAGCACGGTGTGTGACAGCGCAAAGCCCTTCGCTGATAGCTGTTCTACCCGAAGCAAAACCGGGCTTTATATATATATATATTTTTTATAAGATTTCCGATCTGATGCGGCCCCCTTTGCACTTTACATTTTATGCTCCGTCTGCTGCTGTTTTGCTTCTCCTTTGCGTTCGGCGTGTTTTCTTTTTTTTTTCGCTCTTTTTGTTGACTGTTCTGGCTGAGCCATATAAAAAATGCAAATAATTTGCTAGCGCTTTACAGCGCGACAAGCCAGCGAAGCAAGGATCCCTGGGTCCTTGCCCACATCCTCTGCCCCATCTTACGGCTGCGATGCCATAGTCACCCACGTGGCCCGCGGCGAAAAAAAGACGCAAGCGCGTAAAGTCAAAAACGTTTTAATATTTATGGCACATTATATGGCTTGTGGGCTTACTTTAGCTTCAGCTTCAGCTACAGCTACGGCTACATCTTCGGTGTTTTCTGTTTCTGTTCCAGCAGCAGCTATACGGATATATATGGTTTGGTGCGATATCCGAGAAATCTATGTTTATGTAATGTGTGTATTGTATGCCTAAATATCTGTGTGTGTCTGTGCCTCATGCATGTTTTATGGCGACGGGGCAATTTGGCCATAGCAAATCGTGATAAATGGCATGCTTTGCCCCTCATATGCTAAACGCAAGAAATCTTTAAAAAATCGAATAAAAATGTCATAAACATAATTGTAGGCGTCGCAACAAAACAACAACAAAAAATAAGACAATAAAAATATGTCATAAAGAATTTAAGCGGGGAAATGGATTTATAATAAACTTACTTTTAGGGGAGTTTTTTCCTGGCCATTTATTTACGCTTATGTAAGAGTCCTTACTCATTAGTAAATCGTGATAAAAATGCAATGAAATATTTTAAAGATTTTAGACATTCGATTGTACATTAAAAATTTAAGTGAGGATTTATTATAAAATATAATTTTTTTTTAAACTTCGCCAGGTCAACAAATTTGAATTTGTCTTCTCCCGCGAATAACGTCATTAGAAAACAGTGAAAAGTATGCTTTAAAATTTTTAAATATTCTAATGAAATATAACACAACATTCTAGACTAAAAACCTTTTAAATAAATTACATTTCACGGAGTTTCGCCTGGTCAAACAGGTGGTAAAATCTTCATTTATCTCCGCTCGAGAAAGTGTCATTAGCCTCAGCGTTTTGAAAACCTCTTCTAATTGAACTTTTTCGCTATCTCGCTCTCATTCTCTCTCCCTCTCTATCTCTTTTATTTCCATCTTTCACTTCTCCTTCTCCCTCGCTTTAAGAACTTGCAACAGAAAAAAAAAATGCGCTTAGTGCGCTGGCTAAGTACCGTAATCAAAGTTTAATTACACGGCCATTGAGGGTATAGAAAAGGAGCGAAAGAGGCGACTATAGAGAAGCGAGGAGCGAGAAAGCAAGACGGGAAGAGGGAGTTTTTTTACGTGCTTTATCTTGGGCTGCTTTGAGTAATCATGGGTTGACTACTGAAATATTTTGAGGCGTTCAACCGCTTAATTAGGCGGCAAACGTAGCGCAGACTAAAAAAAATAAAATTCCATTTTTCTATCGCATAATAAGGGATTGTCGGGGGGGAGACAAGAACAGAATGTAAGCAGGGATAATTATAGGAATATATATATTAATATGTTAAAGCCTGTTGTTATAATAATATCGATATTTTAATATTATTATTTCGATATTTTAATATTATTATTTCGATATAGAAAACTTTACGATATTACTAGGGATGACAGAAAATACCTATACATCAATACTGTATCAATATTTGACGTGAAGGCCGATATCTGAACATTGCGATATATATGTGCGATGTTGTTCGATATTTAAAATTTCGATATATCAAACACAACGATAGTGCCAATATGATATTGAGAGTGATATTATTTCTAATATACCATATCGGACTTTTCCTCTCGATATACATATGTACATCCCTAGAATGAATCTGTATTTTATTATGGAGATTTTCTAAGGGCATTAAATAAGATAGAACGAAGTGCGCTTGGTTCCTTACTTAAATATAAAATAAACAGCTAAACAACATTATTGAAGCAGAATTCTTACATTGATAAATACAACTTTGTTATTATGACAAAAGAAATTATGAAAGACAAGCAGATTCATTTCAAATCGAAAAGTCCAAACAATGACCCCAAATAAATACAAGAAACCAGCCCGTCGTGATTGACATGCAGCAAATATTTGAGTTTTGACAAAGTAAACACGAGCTCTGGTCAAACCCCAAAAATGTTTGGCTGAATGCGTACGCAAATGGAAATGAATTTGCAAATTTTGGAAATTAAAACTCACCTTTGACCGACCGAGCGTAAGAATTTTGCAATATGTGTGTGTGTAAGCCATAAACAAGTGATAAAATGAAATTGTAAAGTAATCCTGAATTAGGATCAACTGAAAATGTTCGTGTCATGGTGTGGCCTGGAATTATGTTCAACATAGGTGTGTGTGTGCGGTATATATTCCGCAGACAATTGCAAATAAATGTGTGTGTGTGTGTGTGCATGTGTCAGCTATTGTGTGGAACGTAATTTGTGGCCGGGCCGCATGTTACACATTTGCAAGCTGACAATTTCATTTAAATTTCATGCAAGACGTCGCAACAACAAGGTCCTTGCCTGCCTGGGCAACCAAAGCCATATGTCTTTAATGTCCGTCCGCGTCCCTCTGGTTATATATCTGTCTGCCTCCCATGGCCATCCAAAACCAACTAAACATGACAGCATTTTGAAACTTTACGTGATTTATTATCACCCACACGAACACGAACACGAACATGAGCATGAGCATGAGAACAGGAGACACACGAGACACACGACAAATACGCAAATACTTGTCGAACCGCAAAACATTGGCCAGAGATTAGAGCCACTTGCATGCGATTCGATTGGTTGACAAATGCAATTTAATGAACAGCAAATATGGCCGATAATTTAGTTGATATAAATTAATGAAACTATTGATATTGGTTTGGTCGAATAAACAAATGATTGCTGATGCCTTGATTGGTCGGGGATTGGCTTATGGCTAATAAAGAGAGTTGATTGAAAATAATGAGCAAGAATGCAGTTTGTCTATAATTGAATTAAGACATTTATATTGCCAATTACACTAAGGCTGGGTTATTTGTGCTGGGAACTAAGATATTAAGTTCTTGTTGAGACAATCGATAAAGTTTCATTGCAATTTACTATTTGGCACTCCATATTCTTCAGCTAAAATCAATGTGCTTAGCTGGGCAAAAATCTCTGGGGAAAATATGCGTCGACATTAATTGCACACCACTCATACGCCGTGTGGGACGACGGCAGCCAGTTAGCACTCATACGCAGTGTGGGACAACAGCAAGCAACGATGACTGACTGACTGACTGTGCCCAATAAACCCCGCTTGCTATTTGACTTTTCTGCAATTCTCCCGAGGAGAGACAGGGAGAGAGAGGAACGGAGAACGAAGAACAAACTGTAATTGCCAGCTGGGCAGGATCAGAGGAGTTAAATCGGCAAGGCGAAAAGTGCAGGGCTAATGGCCCCATAGAGAGAGTGGGTGAGCTAGGTGCTGCTGGTGGTCTGTGGGCTTCAAAAGCTAGAGATTTTGTGTGTGTGTGTGTTGCAAACATGATTCAATTGCCAATCGCCAGATACATATGTTTGTTACCATCGCAATGCACTTCGGCCATTCAGGCCGTTCTGGCCATTCAGCCCTGCAATCTGAATCCCAAGCGCAGCCCCCCAACTAACCGACCATCTTTGAGGTGCGCACAAAACGCTGTAATCGAATATTGATTAAGTGCAGTTAGAACCTGTGCCCGGAACCTGGGGCTCCCCAGAAATTCAGAGGCCATGATATTGCAGTTAAACGTTGATAATGCAGCAGGAGCTGAGGCTGCTAATGCTGCTGCTGCTGTGGCCTGTGGCTGCTGGAATACTCTGTTGTGAGTTGGCAGGCCGGAAAATTGAAGCACTTGCCCAGGACTGGGCCTGCTCCCGATCTCTGTGCTGGGCCCTTTGTCCTGCTCCTGCTCCTGTTCCTACTGAGGCCCGATGCTGGCTGAAAAACAACATTGAAAATGTAAGGCAACCCTTTTTCCCTAGCTTTTTATACCCATTACTTGTATCGCACGGGTATTAGGTATTATTCGGAAGTTTGTCCGTGAGTCCTTAAGTTTGTCTGTCCGTTAATTTGACCGTTAGTCTGTATGTGAGTTTGTCTGTGAGTCGTTTGTTTGTCTGACTATTAATCTTTCCGTGAATTTATTCCTTAATCTATCGGATGGTTTTGTTCTCCAGCTTGTCCGATAGCTTGTCCTCCAGTTTTTCCATCACATCTGTTCAGTCTCCGTAAATCTGGTACATAATTTCCTTAAAGGATACGGGGTATCCCAAAGTCGAAGCCCTCGACTCCAACGTAATTTCCCCATTTTTTTTGTCCGTTTTGGCAATGAGTTTTGATTGCTTTTGGCCGGGACCCGTTTCGGGTGCAGTGACCCCGTTTCCGCTTGTTATCGATTTGACAAGGGGCAAGGTGTGTGGAGAGCGAGGAGTGGCCAACACCACCACCAGCACACCAGCACGAGCACCAGCACCTCGAGGCAATTGCTGGTCATACCTCCTTCTTTTCATGCCTCAACTTTGGCACTTGACTGCCGACTGCCGACTGCCAGTCAGGCAGGAAGTCTGCCTCTTTCCATTCCATTTTATTTCCCTCGTATTTCTCTGCGTTTCTTCTCGCCCGGATTTACAGCCTTTCATTTACCCAGATTCCATCAGAGTTGGGCACACACAAAAATATAAATACAAATATACGGTGGCTCCGACAAAGAGCATACCTCGAGGCGATTTTAATTGATATTGTCGGACAATTTTTTGTTTTTGAGCAGCGAGAAATCAAAGTTAAATTTATTTTAATTAAACACTTTCGTCCACAACTTTTGTCACATTCAAAAAAGCAACTGAAATCTACATTTCAGATTTTTTGTAGAGGGTCCATCATGAAAAATATGATGACGGCATTTCAGCAAACAAACTTTAATTAAATTTATATTTGTATGCCAGTAGAGCAAAAGTTTATGAAGTGATACAAAAAATGTAGTTAGTTTAAATTTGAAAGAATTAAGATGAGATAACCTGACATTTCAATTTCCACAATAAATTAACCCTAACCCTTTGAAATATTTAAGCGGCGTTAGCTCACGTTTCTATTCAGCCCCTGAATAGAACGCGAATAGAAATATGAAACGACGAGTTCGTGCCCAAGTGCCGTCGGCATTCATTTCAATTTACTGGCGTTGATTAGAGCAGCGCGACACTCTGTCAGCTCAACTAATTCAATTGATTAGTTTGCTGCCGGTTCAACTTTTAGGATATTTAAATGGAAACCAAGGCAGAGTCGGTAAATAGATTTTTTTTTTGCACTCGAATTACATTTATCTTGCAGCATATTGCGGTTGAGGGAATTTTTGGACATCCCCCAGAAAAAGAAAGACACAACACTCAATGGCAACATTTTGCCACTTGTGCACGCAGAAAATCTGGAAAGAATTTTTCTTGAGTACAATTTTATGCAAAATTAATGAAATATGCAATATGGCCTGGGACCCTCAACTCTCTCAACTCTCTGGCGTTGACATCACAAGTGGCTCCGGCTTTTGCTTCTCTTTCCCTGCAGCTATAGTCGTCTCTCTCCATGCCACTCAGAGCCCTCAGAGCTTTGTGGCTTTAACATTCAAAGCCACTTTGGCCTAATATTCTTGTTGTTCAGTTTCACAGAACTTTTATTTGTTGTTTGCAGCCAGCCAGCCCCTTGTTATCATTGCATTTTAATGTGTGAAACTGACAGCATCAACAGCCCAGAACAATGCTAGCTCTGGGGAGAGAGAGGGACAGTCTTGCTGCGAGTGAAAGAGAGAGTAAGTCTGTGAGTGAATGGAAAGAAGTGCAGCAGCAGCAGCTAGAGAGTGCCAAGGAGCAATCGCCACCATATGGTGTCAAGTGGCATTTGAAAATGCTCTCAATCCGTTTGTTTGTCGATTTGTTTATCTGCGCCAACAAAAGCCCGGGCAGCAGCGTCAACAAGCCGCATTACACTCGCACATGCATAAAGTGCATCCATCGGATTATTACGCACAATTGGAGCCGAAGGCAGAAATGGCAAACATCTGTTTTGGGTCAGCCAGAAAAAATTTGAAAAAATGGAAAACGAACGACATCGTTGCACGGCGTATACGCAATAGTTGAACAAAGTCTTGTAATTGCCGTTGTGCATCAATGAAAGAAGAGCTTTACTTCAAAATTGTATTTGAATTTGTAATTTAATTGGGAAATTAAACTAGATATTATTTTTAAACCCAAGACATTTATTTTTATTAGGGATGGCAGAAAATATAGATAAATCGATAATATACCGATATATAAATCGATGTTTAAACGTTTGCTAATGTTTGTGCCAAGGAAGAGCCTAAACTTAGTTTAAGCAATCATTTTTGGAAATAAATATAGAGTGGTTCTCAAAAATTTTGTTTTTGGGATGTTTTTAGTATAAATGGTGAAAAATATATTTTCGATATCGATATTTTTAATTCCGATATATGAAACTTTACGATATTTTTGATCTGATACTGAGCGAGACATTTTTGTCGATTTATTATGGGGACATTTCCTGTATATCGACATTTCCTCTTTTTTATAGAAACGATTGATTATTTTATCTTGCATTTACTACCTAGTATCTTCATAAGTATTATTTACAAGTCAAGGTCTAAATATTGATTAAATTTTAAACTAGTAGAAATGTTAAACATACAATTATTAAATATTCCCATTCCGTGACCAGAAGACAAGGCTAAAATGTACTTTTAGGCCAGTGCCAAAAAGGCAAACACAAGCGAACTCAACTGTAATTCCCGAGGGCAAAAAACCTAGTAATTAATTGTGTCTACCATTTTCATGTCAGTTGCATTGTTGCATGTGGCACGATGCACCAGTTAAACATAATGCATAATGCAAAACGATGCACTACGCCAAGAAAAACGAATAAGTGGGCGGAAAACCCAAATGTAAACAAAAGAGAAGAGCAAACGGAACAAAGAAAAACAGAACGTGGACACGGGGCAACAGCAAAACAACCATTTTCCCCGGCTTCAACACAATTAAAATTAAATTTTCATAATAAAATTGAACCTGAGGGCAGGAAAAATGCATGGCGCTCGCTGAAGGGAAACACACATTTCTGTGCCACTGTCTGGCGGCTTACAGTGCCAGCCACAATTGTGTGCGCACTAAACATTTTAAATGTAATTTTAATTTGTTTTATAACTTCCTTGGGAAAGTTGGGCAACAACTTTTGATACGAGTATCTCCAGCCTCCAAGGGAGCAAGCAAGAGAATGAAAAAAAAATCAAATCAAATGGAATGGCAAACCAATTTCAAGTACAACAAAAAATCAAAATCAAAACAGAGCGTGAGCCAAGGAACGGGGGTGGAGTTAACTTCGGATGGGAGTTCAAACTTTTCCTCCCAACGAAATGTAACACAAATCCTCAAAAGTGGGAAATAGAATGAAAACTTTGGAAATTTTTCGCCCAGTCCCTGTGTGTGTGTTTAGGATTTGGTTTGGGGTTTAAAAGGGGGGTAAACTCATCATCAAACAAGATTATTTGATCAAGTAGCTTCATCTGCTTTTCCACTCTGGAACATTCTTGTACCCTGTAGTCGGTGAAGTTTCAAGAGTATATTGTGGAAGTATGCTATTTTCGAGCTTAGCATACATCGTATTTTCTAAGAAGTTCGTAACTGCAGGATATCTTAAAGTCTACGCCCTCAACTACAAAATTCCTTCCGGATACTTTTTTATTCGCTGTAAAAACTTTTCCGAGCCTGGCACTCATTTGCTTTTAGGCGGCCTAAACCGCAGCCTAGTGGGAGGAACTTAATACAAATGAGGCGGGTTTCAAGTTAAATCAACCAGAGAGCTCACTGCTTATAGGAGGATGTCTGGGCTTAGATTGTAAAAAGTTTAAGAGGAGAAGAGAGAGAAAAAGCAGCGATGCGGTTGGCAATTTAGAGATGTCGGCGATAGGCACAAGAAGTGTATTTGGACTTGATTTTTTATGAGCTGCAGGTCCCTTAAAAATTCCCAGAGAAAGAGAGAAAGAGATAAGGGTGGGCTAAAACCCCCAGCTTATAATAATAATAATAATTCCAAGGGGATGGGCAAAAAGGTAACAAAGCTAATGCAAGAAAAGACAAAAAAAAAACTTGTTTAATTTTTAATTCATTCCCATGTAATTTATTCATCAAGATAGATGGTAACAGGAGCAAAATGGAGGGATTCAGCCAGCACACACACACAGCAGACACCGCCGCATCGGCTCATCCTTGTTGAAGCCTCAAGGTTGAATCACTTTACGGTTCGTTACATTTTTGGCCCAAAACTTTTTCTTTAGTAACATCCCCGGCTGACAGCGCCAACCAATTTCGCCTATTTCGCCCCGGCGACTTTCACTCTCTCTTGTGTGTGTCCTGGCTCCTCCTGGGCCCTTGCCAGTGTTCCTGGCAATTTACGGGGATCTCGTCAGCATTAATTTTCATTACGCGTCGTCCTAACGATTCGGTTAGTTGACCTGACCATTGGCAATTTTGTTCGCCAACTGCGCTTGAACTTGTAGCCAGCGAAATTGCCGGCGACTCGCCGCTCGTTTGTTCTCGTCGTCCTTCTACTTCCTTTTCCAGCTCCTGCTCCTGCTTCTGTTCTGTATTGCGAAAAGGACCCTTTTCAAAAACCGCTGCGGGTCGGGCCTAATGGTTTTGGACATCCCTTTCTCCTACTTTCGGACCTTTAAGCTGCCGTGAAAGGACCTAGGATGTCATAAATGGTTGCCATAGTTCGTAAAAGAGTTAATTGAACCGCAAGTTTCGCTTTTCTGATGCCTAAGGTTATGGCAGTGAACGAAAAATAGTCAAATATCTTATATATGAAGTGTAAGAGGTACAAGATATTTATTTAAATAATAATTCAATAAAAAAAACTTATTTTAATAAACCTAATATTAATTTTAAGATCTAATATTTTTCTCGCTGTGTTTTAATCGCTTTAGGCATTTTCCTACCTCCAAGCCAATCAATATACAACCTTTATTTAATTGGCTTACTAACAATATTAAGGAAAATATTTCCAGTTCAATTTCAAAGGACTGTCTTTTCCCCATTCCCTGGCATATATATTTTTCCATCTTTTGTGACATGTAAATCGAGGAAAAATAGAAACATAAGTGAATTCGAATCGCTTTGCGTGCAATTTGCTTCGTCATAAATCATATTGAAAAACACAAAAAGCGCAGCAACAAAAGAAGGAATAAAGGGGAAAATTGAAGCAAAGTAAAAAACATAAAAAAAAGGACAAACTGAGGTGGTAACTATATTTCAGTGCTATTTCGCTTCACCTGTTATGTGCAGCACCTGCACACGCACACACACACACACCCGGAGAGAACACACAGACATGTACAACTAACCCAATTTATTTGAGTGTGAAAATTGGCTTTCGCCCATTTTGAAATTCTAAGCTGTTGATGGCGTCGTTCAACCACACACACAGTCATCTCTGTGCGTTGCCATTTTGATGGAAAAACCGGCAAACTCACACACGAAAAGCTCACACATCGAATGAATGGCGAAGGTTGCCTGCCGGGTTAGGGGAAAAATGTGTAAAACGCACGGATTAGATGAAAAATCAAACAGAAAAGCCAAGAAGATGGAAGGAAGGACAAAAAAAAGGAAAAGAAAAATAAACCTTGTAGCATGCAAATGAATTCCTTTTGGATTGGCTTCCTTTGGCAACTAAGCTGAGTAGCAGCAGCAGCAGCAGCCGTTCTCCCTCTTGACTTTTTCAACTAAAAATGGTTTTTTACCAGTTTACAATTACTTAAGCTGTCGGGGCCAAAACGGGAAAAAGGGAAAAAGCAAAGCGAGGCATGCAACAGGAAATCAACAGACGGCAAAAGTTCGCCAAAGACTTGCTTCGGATAACTGCAAACATTGTTGGAATTTATCTTCTTTTTATTTCAAGTAGATAACAAGATGGAACGCTGTTGTCCTTCTCAGTAAATAAATAATATTTTGTATTCAGCGCTGTAATTCAGGATTTTGTTTATTTTGTTTTCTAATAATTTCCTACTTTTATGGGCTGCTTAAGGGATATATTTAAGGGATTAACTAATAACGCTTGTGGCTTAAATATATATTCTAACGAGCTGAAAATCTGAAAGCTGAAAGTATTTTGTAGGCAGCGCTATAATGTAGGCTTATATTATTTTTCATAACTAATTATTGTCTCCTTTTGGACATTGCGTACAGAGGAACAGTAAGAGATAACCTTTAAATGGTTTGTATGACTGCAATTTACATTCAATTGATTTGAAACTTCGTATGCTGTTAATTATTATTTTATATTTTATAATAAAATCAATTTGGCAAAGACCCAGTTTAAATATTAAGAATCTCATAGACTGCAATTATTTCTTTAATGATTTCTTCCAATTTCAAGTTTATCCATATAAAGAACGCTGTGTAGAGCCATACACATAAATAAGGCACTCAGAAAAAATGGGTCACATTTCACACTCAAACTGATTTTGTGCAATGAACTATGGAAAATCATCATCAGTATACAGCATCCAGCAAAGGGGAACACTGAAGATTGGCTGGCAATCTTTAATTGATTTGACGCTCCACTTACACACATCACGTCACGAAGAAAGCAAATAGGAGGACGCTGCATGAAAACCAATTAAATTTATTATTCATCAAGTGTACATATGTATTTCGTATATATGTTATATACAGGAATGTATACGGAAAGAATATCTGCACACACACATATGTATGCAGCGACAGCAGATCCGACTTCTTGGCCAGCAGCGAAATTAAATGAAACGCAATAAATATGAATAATAATCGAACGGAGAGGAGAAGGGAAAGAATGTGAAGCGAATAAGAGACATACACATACGTCCACATGACAACGAAAGAGCCTTAATTCTGATTTCAGCAAAAAGTCAATTCAACATTTGCGCTCGAAGGAATCAAAATTTCACATTTAATCACCTGTAAGCCAGGCAGACGGTGCCCAAGGCAATGTCAGGGAAAAATATACAAGTAAATATATTGCAAAAATCACAGAAATTCTTTAAAATGTCAAAGTACAAAAAGATCAGGTTAATTTTTGATATTTTAAGAACAAAATTCTTTAAAAGGTAAGAAATCTGTATATTTCTCTTTGCTAAAGAAATTAGCTTAATTTTGAACATTTTCGCCAGAAGCTTGATGGATTTAACTTGATATTTCTACTTACATTATAATTTGAAATTTCAGAAATTTAACCCAATAAGTTTAAAACGTAATGCACAGAAAGACTTAACTTTTTGTAGCTTTATGAAATACCAGGATTAATTTTGTTTCTCCTTTAACTCCATCTGTAATTCATTCCGTCTTTAGTCTAATTTTTCTTCAGCTTTTTGCCTTTTTCTCACAGTGCCTCTTCTGGTTCTGGTTGCCTTTGGCAGACATTTGATCATTTGTAACGCATTTTCTTATCAATTATTCCCAATGCAAGCGACTTGTGCCCTTAGCTATCTAGCCACCCGTTGCTCCTCCCATCTGCCGAGGACGGATTCACTTCCGTTTTTTCATCTGGTGGTGGCAACATCCCACCGCCACAGGCATGAGACTCGACCGCAAGTCTGGCCCTGGCTGAAAAAGCGAATGCCGCCAGGACAACGCAGCATCTAGCTGGGAAAACTAACGAGACTGTAGCTGGGAACAGCAGGGGGCAGCGACGGCGGCAGCAGTCGAGTTGGGGGGTTTCAAGTGTCATAAATGAGAATTTATTCAGCCAGACATTGTCATTGTCGCCATGGTGGAGCACGAGCAAGAGCCGAGCAGGAGCAGAAGCAGCACATGGCAAGTAGCAAGTGGCAAGTGGAGTAGGGAGCTGGGAGAAGGAGCATCCAAACCAGCCTCACGCCTGTGGCTGTGTTGACGCGCTCAGGTGGCAAATTTGCCATCCAGGTTGCCGGGATTCTCTGCTGGCATTGTCAACTGCAACTGCCGTCGTCGACATGGAGCGACCTCTTGGGTAGCTGCCTGCCTGCCTGCCACCGGGGGTCATGAACTCTGAACCATAAATTTCATTAACAGCTGGCACTTCTGCTGCCATCGTCTGCACTGCGGATCACCGAGATTAGCTTATAGATTATATAAATTATAATTACGCATACGCAGTGTGGTCCATTTGTTGCCCCATCATTGTTCGGCCGCCTCATCATGTGCTTTGACCTGTGCCGAACTCAAAACCAGACAATGGGAGGTGCAGAGGGAGAAAAACAATATGATTTAATAGCAAAAAAGGTCCGGATTTTCCTATTTCCATTAAAAATAAATACAGTATAAGTCATATATATAAGAAGGCATAAGAATGCCTGAAAAAGGTCTCTAAAAAAATTTTACAAATATAATAACTAATAAAAACTATAAAAAAAATCCTATACTTTAGAGAGCTTAAAATCATATTTCCTCGTTTTTGTTCTCTGTGCACACATAGGGCCAGGGCTAGAGCATACAATAGTCGCAGCAACAATATACTTTTCGTTTTGCCACACATTTTGTGGTACATTTTACGTTGACAACAGCCCCGCATGCAATAACAATACCAAATACTTGAACTCGGCCGCCCCCCTTGGCGTCATTGCCTGCCCCATTTCGTTGCACGTTGTCCGGGGTCTGGGGTCTGGGGTCGCGGGTCGCCGAGTCCCAGAGGGGCCAACGAGAGATGGCCATAACTGACTGTTGTCAGCAGTTGCAACAATGCAAATGCCAAACGGTCACTAGACCAACAATAACAGCAAAGTCATCTAACGATTTTCTAATGGACAAAAGAGTAGGACGACGACGAGGACAACACACAATGTGTGTGTGTGGGGGTTGACAATGCAGGAAAATAACAAAATACAAATCTAGGAAAAATATGGAGTGCACGGAAATTCAATTCCCATTTAATATTCTCTGTGTAAATAGGAAATAGCTACTACCTTTGGAGATTAGCAGCTACCAGAAATATATATATTTTTTAATATTTACAATATCTATTTATTTTAGTGTTTGCCTTGTTGATTAAAAATTAAAGCTGGAGACTCTAGCACGTATATTTGACTAACCTTATTTGAGGCACAAAACCTGGTGAACCTCTTAAATTTTTAATCCAAAACTGCTGCATTTTCAATTTAAAATAAGCTTTAAGGCAATGGCAAGGAGAGGAAAAGGACACAATCAAATCAAATATTTATATGCGGGCGCGCGGGCAGGACACAAAAAGCTGAGACTAAAACTGGCTGAAACTGGCCAAAACCGAGGCATAAACTGCCAAGTACGTGTGTAGGAGGCCAAAGGCAAACTTGGAGCCTTTTCTCGCCTTTTGTTTTCCCTTTAGTTTGCTCTAGTTCCCGCCGAAAAGATTTCCCACTGCAACTTGGAGGAAAGTTTTCGCTCTCTCTTGGACATTTCAGCTTAACAGCCTCATAATAATGCGGAGGAACAGAAAAGTTTTTTACGAGCCCCAACCATGTTCGAACAATTCTCTCTCTAGACTGGAATTAAGAAAAAGGAGATTGCTTCTTTCCTATGCCAAACGCGTTTCTGCCAAACAATCAAAATACAAGAATCATCGACACTCACGCGTATGGGTGAGAGGGAAATGGCTGGGAAATCAATTTAGGCAACTTGAAAGGGTCCCCGTCCCCCCTTTACTCCCCGACGATGAAATTGATGTGTATGTAAATGTATAGGCGGCAAAGCGGAAAAGACGAGCGACTTGCACTCAATACAATCAGGGCCGCCAAAAAACAGAATCAAATGAAATTGATTTGTTTCCCTTTTCCTCTTTTTACTCTCAATTTGGTTTCAAGTGAATAAGGAAAGCGGTGCACACACACACATACATGACGGTGATATCATAAGTGCGTCGTACGTACTTCCTTCAGCCGTTTTTCATGTTTTTTTTTCTCGATTTTCGTTGCACACTTTTTAGGGCTTGCCAGCCAGCCATCACTGCGTCACTCGCATTTCTCGCTCATCTCAAGCTGTTGCCAAAAAGATTTCCACTCGGCATTTTCCGCCTTACCCGCTCTTCGCTCTACGCTCCTTCATTCTCCATTTCTTTTGTAAGTTCCGTAAGGAGGATAAGCGCACTGAGCCTGGCCAAAGCATAATGTAAGCTCCTGCCAAAGCTGCACTTAAACTTTTGATATCAATAAGCGGGAAAAAAAACGATACAAAAGTGTAAAAAACCGAAATGCAATTCCAGGCAAACGAAAACAACAAACTTTAAGAAAAAACCGAATAAAAACGAACCCGAAAAGTAGGAATCAAGATAGTGAGAAGAGTAAATCAGTGCCAACACAGCTGAATGCAAAACTGTCAGAGTTAAAATTCGAAAAGAAAGTTTCCTGGGAAAAAAAAAAATTAAAAGACAAGCAACCTAAAAAATCTAAGGAAAAATCTAGAGAAAGCAATAGTAAACCAAATAAAAAAAAAAAATTTTGGTAACAGGAAAGGAAGACAAGTTCGGCAAAGATAGCATTTATATACTCTTGCATTTAAAAAATTAAAAACGTGATTTTAAAATGGTGAAAAAAGTAGGCTCTGATGAAAAATAAGAAAGTTGTGTAAAGTTTGCTTTAATTTTCAAAAGGTTTTGATATAGTCGTCGAATCTAGTCCGATCCGATTTATTTACGACCTGCAGTAAAAGGAAAGTTTTATCCAGATTTTAAAGAAAAGGACAGACGGACAGACTGGAGAAAGAGATCGACCCGGCTGTTAACTTTGATAAAGAATATATATATTCTTCAAGTTAAGAAATTCTCCTTCGCTGCCTTACAAACTCCTTACTTAAATTATAATGCCCTCTGAATAAGGTACAAAAATAGGTGAAGATAACAGAGTTAAAAAAAGGAAAAACAAGAACTAAAGCAAAGAAAGCTGAAAAATGCTGCGCCAAATAGAAAAAGGCAAATCTAATGCAAAAACTGTCATTTAGTCTTGCTCCTCTTATTTATTTTCATGTCAGTTGCACGTGCGTCAGGCTCACTCCAACTATTCCTCCTTTCTCTTTTTCTAGCCCATTTTCCACGCAAAAAAAATGGGAAGAAAAAATAAAATAACCAAAACTGACACGTTCACGTTTTAGTTCACGTTCCGGCTGTGAGGGAAAATGATGATGACGACGACTGCGACGACGACGGCGACGACGATGACGACGATGCTGATGAGCAGAATGAGAGACAGCAGGACAAACGCTCACAGACAGCTGCTAACTAAGGGTGGCGAAAATCACTGGAAGGTCAGGTGAAGTGATCACCTGCCACCCTCCTCCAAGCCATCAGCAGCCCCTCATCATCATTCCGCCGGCGTTTGTCAACTTAAACTTTGCACATTACTTTGCCCAGCTGATGCTTCTTTGCCATCTGCTGCTCCTTTTGGCTTCTTATTTTTGGTCAAATTTTGGGGCTGCACAATAAATTTATTTATTTATCAATTCCTTGGAGGTTTTCTTATAATTTAGATGATTTTGTTAACCATTTATAGCTTGGGTTTTAGTAACAAGTTTTAGGGAGTTTTTCTGAGAGCTTGACAATGGTTGTTGGGGCTTATAACAGCGCTTGTTGCTGCTAATTGTTGTTTAAAATAAGTGAATAAATTAATATTAAAAGCGCAAAAAGCTGGAGATTGTTATTCTTATTCAGTTGCATTTGTGTGAGTAAGAAATAGAACAAACGGTTAGATAAAAAGCAAGCTATTTCCTTTAATTTTAACCTTTAAAAAGTTAAATGCTTCTTCGAAAAAAAGTTCGACATGCAAAATAACCCCCTGATGCAATATGCCAGCAGAAAGGGATGCTACCAGGGGCGACACGAACGTATCAAAATTGACGCGCCAATGGCAAGTGACAAAGAGAATGAGACAGCTTGCAAGGACACAGGACCCGGACACGACGTCACAACGATAATCAAGTACATGCCACTGGAGACATTTTCGGCAAACTGTTTTCGCTTGATTGAATTGAATTCGAAACAAGGCCTAAACTAAAACAACAGCGGAAAGCAGCAGAAGAGGAAGAACCGCCCCAACAACTGTCACAAAATCAATAAAACTTTTCTGAGCAAGAGAGAGAGCGCGACGACGACGGCGACGACCTCTGTATGGCTGTGTGTCTGTGTAAGGATAATTCCGATACAACTCTCAGCGGGCACATTAGCAACATGTGTTGCCCTCGAGCCAAAGTAGAAAGTAACTCGAGCCGTTGGAGAAATTTGTTGCGATACGAAATCATGGCAGAATGTTTGTGGCCAACATAAAATAGATATATAAACGGATGGCTAAATGTGTGTATTGGCCCAGGGGCCAAGCCAAGAAGTGCTTGGCGAAAAATTACGTAGGAGGAGAGAGTCAGCAGCCATAAATGACAGGCACTCCTCGATGAGATTTATTATGGCTCTGTTTTTTTCTTTTTTATTTTTCGGGGGCTAGAATAATTGGGTGTTGCGCGCTCCTCTTAAAGGATTGCGGATTGTGGATTACAGAGTGCGGATTGCGGATTTCGGATTGCGGATTGCGAATTGCGGCTTGCAGCTGCCGAATTTCAAATAGCCGAATTTTGCGGCCTCCAAAGAGAGCAAAGAGAGGGAGAGAGAGAGAGCTAGGCAAATTTGCATTTGCCAGCAAACCAATGAAATTCACTGGCAACCGAAAAGTTTCTCGCTGCGATTAGAGGAACTGCAGTCGTGGGATTAGAGATGGCTAACTAAATATTTGATGGCGAAAATAGAATTCCGCGCTGCTCAGGCTTCAGTCTCCCCCCAAAATGCAATCGCGAAACGTGCGGGAGGAGGTGTTTATGGGGGCCAGAACACTCCAACGGCGAAATAAAGAACATGGCAAGCAATTGCCAACAAAAGGGATTCATTAACAAAGTAAAAGATGGAAAAAGTGAGCACCACCACCAAGCCGGAGGGAAATTGCAGAGGAAAGCGGGGCGAAAGGCAGCCAGTTGGAAGTTTATAGCTGCAAGGAAGAAAGCAAAGAATATAAAAAAAGGAGAGTAACATACGAAAGCGATACAAGACAACAAAAGAAGGAAAAGGAAAATTCCAGCTCGCACTTGCAAGCGTGAGAATCAGAATCTGTGCGAATGCATGCACCAGTGTGTGTGTGCTCAAAGAAAAAGCAATAAAATCTGGAAAGGAAACCCTAAGGTTCAAAAGGTTCTCTTTCAAAGTGAACGGTCGTGTTTTTGTTTTGCTCCTCGTATTTGTGTTAATTTCTTGCTATAAACCACCGGGGTTTTATTTAAAACTTCTATCTTGTGTTTAATAATTATTCACCGTTTCACTTCGCGTGTGCATGCAGCTGTTTTTGTGTATTAATAACTATATTAATTGCAAATTAGTTTGGTGCAGCAATTGCTTATCTTCATTTTTGTATTCCTCTTTGTGCTATATCCGTTACGCCGATATTACAGCTTGGCGGCTTAAGCTCCCTAACTCTCGCTCTATTGCTCGCTCTCTCTCTCTCTTAGTGCACTTAACTTCTCTTATTTTCTCTTAACTTCCATTGGTACAGTGGTAAGTGACTAAAATGTCTTTTAATATTGTCTGCGCTATAAAAACCTGCAAAAAGGTAATTTCAAATGATGACCCTAATATCGGCTGCTG
>VNJO01009881.1:0-63367 GCA_008042535.1 Drosophila tani | reverse complement strand
TAAGAAAGGAATTAATATATATTTTTTTAATTTGGAAAATTCATTAACTAACGCACAGTTTAATAAATTAAAGCATTATTTAAACATGAAAAACTCTCAAGTTAAGATGTAATAGTCCGCTTTTCATGTGAAAAATATATTCAAATTTTTAAAGTAGCTGAAAAATTGATTGAAATTGAATCTGTCGAATGAAAGTCATGCCGAAAGGCCAAAGGAATTTTCTTTTTATGCTGGGATTGCTTTGATCTGGAAAAGGACGTCTCTTAAAGAGACTTCCTGCGTAAGCCCTGACCTGTGACATGGGCCAATTTCAAGCGTTGCTTACTACTCAGACCGTTAAAAGCCCCTCAAAGACTTGGCCTTGGCCTAATAGCCTTCAGCCTTCGCGCTGTGTCAGCTGGCTCTGGAACAAATGAACTCATTTGTTCTAATTTAATCTTATTACATGGAGATTTATTGCCTTGCGCATGATATGGCAACCCTTTCGGGCCTGCCAGCGACCTTCGCCCAACACCCTCTGACTCAGCCCCGCTAAGTTCGGCTCGGCTCAGATGAGTTCGGTTCAGGGCGGAGGTGGAAGGCAATTTAAAAAGCGATTCAAGTGAAAGTGCTCGAAAGTTAATTATGATTGATTGAGTGCCATTGAAGTTGACAGGGGGGCGGGGGGAATTGATTTTCGTGACTGCCTGCGAGTCGTACATTTGACAGCCGAGTGTAATTGACAGCCGAGCATTGCGCATACGCACTGTTGATCGAAGTTTAAAGAGAGAGAGAGAGGGAGCGAGAGGCGTGTAAATGACTTTGTCCGCCAGTTGGCCGCCAAAACTCCCCAACTAAAGGGGAGACCGTAAAACAAGTTAGGATTTTATGGTTCCCCTGGGATCAGCACAGGCAAATACATATAGTACCTATATAAATGCTAAATAATTAAAAATAGTAAAAGTTTAATGCGCGCCGGGTGCCATAAAAACAAATTACAAACGGCAAGAACAGTGGTGGCACAAATGGAATTCCAAATATTTGATTTTGGTTGGGATAGCCCATAGGCGCACTCGGAAAAATAAGGTAAGGGGTCTATCTATATTTATTATTTAGTCCAGAAGTTTACAACGCAGTAAGGGAAGCATCTCCGACCCCATAGAGAATGCATATTCTTGTTCAGCATCACCAAAGTTAGCTTTCTTGCTTGTTTTTTATTATTTAGTTATCAATTCATAGAAATTAATTCATGAATATAAATGCATTTAAGAATTGTTATATTCGGCTTTACCATCATTATAAGATCAGTAAACATTTATGTACCATTTATTAAGGCTGTAGCTTGAAATATTACCATTTCTAGTTCACACAGAGATGTTTATCCGAGTGTATATCACACTTTTTGACACCGGCAGTTTATCTAGGTTTCTAATGAATAGGGATGACTGGGTTATGCTCCTGACAGGACTGCAGTTGGCTGGTTGCACCATCCACCACCCACCGCCACCGCCCACTGCGTAAATCACAGCAACCTTGTGCCTTGTGTCTATTTGTATTGTCCTGCTTACCAGTTTGCGGCATTTGAGTAGTCCTTCCATGTGTGCTTCGCTAGGAGGTGGAGTGCCCAGGAGGACAAACCATCTTGTGGTGGCACAGTGGGGTCCCCTGGAATTTCCCCATTGATTTATATGCTGGCAACCTAATTGGACCGAGCCACTGTCGAGATTTGAATTTCTACTATTTTGATTGTTGCTTACCAAGTCCTAATTGCAATCTAATTATAAAATAACAAATCATAACAATGCCTAAATAAAGTTAATTACATTCGAATGAAGCAGCAGTTCATGAAACTATTGCTTTGTGAATTATTTGATCTAAATGCCAGCCACAAAAGAAGATTTGATGCAATTTAATTTAATTTTTAGCTTAGTAGATAATTGTGAAATCGTAGGAAAAAATATATTTTTATATAGTTAAATCTAAAGCTAAATATTGTTTTTTGTATTTATTATTTGTATTTTTTGTTTAAAAACAGATTTAATGCTGCAAAAATCTCTCATAGATCCACTTTAAGATCGCCCCATTGTGTAGCTGGGATTAATCGGGCTGGGCGACCTGCCACTTGGCCTGCTCGTCGCTCGATTTGCCTTTTTAATGTCCTCATTCTCTCCACATCTGTCCTTGTCGATGTCCCTGTCTGTGCCTGCGATTGTTCCTCCGCCAGGCCATGGTAATTTATGTGCAGCAATCTAAACTCATTTAGCAGGCAGCGAGGCGAATATGTGGCCAGGCACTGAGCCGCAGTTCTGGTTAGACAGCCACAAGCCCAGGCCCTGCGACCTGACCCCGATCCTTTGACTCCCGCTCCCACAGGGGGGCCCTGCAATGGGCAAAGTTGGCGCTGTTTGTCCTTAAATTGGCTTCGGCTGGCGGCCGGGCAAGTGCCGATGGTGGTGCATCCACATCCACATCCTCCACAATCGCATTTGGCGGCACTTGGCGAACCAGCTCCGCGCCCGCGGGAATGAAGTTATCCTGTTGACACTTGGCTTCGTTATTTAAGCGTGCCGCAACTGGTACCGCACTTCTTCCCCGGAAAATACACTCACACACACGGAGAAAAGCAGTTGAGATTCCTAGTTTAAAATGGTACAAAACAGAAACAGAAGCTGTACTATTTAATTTCGGTTCCCTTAACCCTCTAGTTCAAGTTTAATTTCCCTAATGGTAGGGAATGCTGAATAAACTTGGGGTCGAGACCTTTTGAGTTATTTTGGTGCTGTGTACACACACACAAGTTATTCAACTAGTTTGCTCTCTGCTGATCCTTGGGCGCCCTGCATCCCTCAGCTGTTGCTCATTTCCTTCGACATTTGCATCACAAGCAGCCCCACAAAATCAACAGACAAACAAAAGGTAAACACACTCGCTCACACATGCTCTGAGCATTCATATTTATTAAAAGCATTCGTCCTGCGGTTGGCACTCGTTGCCGCCCTTCCACTTTCCAACTTTCCCTCTTGGCTGCGTCGCTGTTGTCGTCGACAAGCTTTTCATTTCAGTCTTAATTCCTTTTGAATAATATCTACCACTTAAACTTACAAAGCTTCAGGACCGCACACACGCACAGGCTGGCGCTTCAGCCAGTCCCATGTATGTACTTATCGCCAAGTACAATTCACGTTCGCGCATCCTTCCATCCAGGGACATGGGCGCAGTGGGAAAAAGGGGATTTACATATAATTACTTAAGTGTCCCCGATTTATTAAAGTTTTATTTACATTTCAGGAGCGAAAACCAAATCAATAAACTAAAATAATCAAATTTATCTTTGAACTTAAATTTGTCTTCAGCATACTAAGTAAAAGGTAATTAATTTGTACCGACATGTAAAAACATGTTATTTTCTTGGTATTTTTGTTTGTTTACTCCGTATTGCCATTCTATACATTTCAATTAATTTAATGATTATTTTTTGACCTTGAACTGAAGTGACTCCCAAGTAGATATCACTTATACGCAGTTTGGCCAACGTAAATAAGGAGAACGTATACAAGGAAATATATTTTAATAAAAATATATTTTAGTAAAATTATTTACAATACAACCAGAAATTATTTTTTTATAAATTGGATTGAATTGTACTACAAGTACAAACCCTCCTTCGAAAATAATATATTTTCTGGCCAATTCTATAAAGTAAGATGGTTGTATATAACACAGGAATATATTATTAGAATGTTGTGCCTGTTTCTCTTCTATAGGATCCTCAGGTTTCCCAATAATGAGCGGTCCACGTACATATTTGTTATCATGTGTTTTCCATATTTGATGTCATCGTGGAAACATTTATGCCCCCTCGTGACCCCCTGCCCCAGTCGGATGGGGAACCTGATTTTGTTTGTGTTAGCTTGGCTTGGCTGTCATTGCCTCAATGTCAACAGAAAAGTCAAAGAGGCCCGCAGGCCAAATGTTTTCCTCGAATTAATTATGGTTGTCACCGCGCCAAATTGCAACAGTATCCTCGGTGGGGAAGCCCGGCGAGGCAAACACAATAAGATTTCAGCCAAGGACCACGAGCTCTATAGATACACCTAATTATTTGGCTAGTCAGTTGGGATTATCATAGGAAGTCGTGAGGAAAGGAGCTGTGAGTATATGTATGTGTAACTAAAATAATTTATTCCGCTAGTTTAAGGTTTTTTCAGGCTTTTATTAAAAAAAACGATAAGCAATAAGTAATACAGATATATTCAATATACTATTTTCTATGAAAACTCAGTAGCATTGAGAAAAAATGATGTATAGCAAATAAATGTGTGTAGCGAAATAAATTATTAAACTGCATCCAAGCGACTTTTTAATGTCAAAGCTCCGAATAGCATAAAGGCTTTGGCGAATGCATCCTTTTCAAAGGCTGGCGTTGGATATTGAATGCTGCACCGGCTGACTCGTCACAAGAGGGGAAAGGCTGAATTTTCAATTTCCCGCCATCGGCTGTGACGTTTTTATCTGCTCGCCGACAGCAGCAGTACCTATATTTCCAGCAGATCGCATGTCATGTCCGATGCCAGCTTTCTGATGATTACTTCTGCTGAAAGGCAAACTCGTGGACAGCAGCTGCAGCAGCAGGAATCCTGGCCGAGCGCATCCAGTTGCTCCAACTACTTCACCTGCACAACGCCTGTCCTAATTTATTTTGAAACCAACGAGTTCACGGACACATTTAAGAGTAACTTTCCATTCAGCTTGTGATCTGAGTCAGCCAGCTAATAAACAGATAATTTTGGACAAATAAAACAAAATAGATCCACGATACAAGTAGTTGTCAATCGCCAGATGTTGATTTCGGTGGTTTAAGATAGTCATCAATATTTTCACGTACGGATGTATTACCTCTTGCGTTTTTTTGCCAGTCCTACCCCCACTTCTGTGGACTTCCTCCAATAAAGTGCCGTAAATTTGTCATTTTTTCACGTTCAGATACATTTTATCAAGGAAGACAACCAATTCGCTTTACGATAAGTTTATCTGGAGATTATCTTTTCCGGACAGTTATCTATCAGGCACTTTGACAGTGGGGGAAGAAGACGACTTAAATCGGTAAATCGCTTTAAAACTTTTCGATAAATAAATACTAATTGCCATACTAGTTATCAGATTGTTCTATATACAAAATAATGAACATAAAACATGTCAACATTAAATAAACATGAAGGGAAATAATATTAATAACAAGGCCTAATTTTTGACAAAAAAAAACTATTTCTTTGGTAAACTTTACCTCCGATGTAATGGAATTTCGCAAAAAAACTTGCTTACACAGATGTGTAAATGTTGGCAGATTCACAAAGTGAAAGCTCGCACAGATCCGGACTTTTGTGTGCCGGCTACCCTCGGTGTCCCGTGAAAGTGCGGACATGTTTGCCATGTCCTGCGGCCAACTGGCTGTCAATGCGAATATTTCATATAGAAAACAACTTTGACCCAGCGGCGCACGAGGCATCCCAATTGTTTGGCCAGGGATTCACTGTCCTTCCCTGCCGCTCCCCTGTGCCTTTAATTAACCACTGACCACCAGTTGCTGTCCCATGTGTGTGAGCCAAGGTGAGTGTGCGCCCTTGGCGAGTACGTGCTAATGTAAGCCTCGTCCTTTTAATTACAAAATTCCACAAGGCCGGCACTCGGCCATTTGGACGGCAGCTGCAGCGTCAAGTGGCCGAAAGAACAGGCCGCCAGTCGCAGAGTCAGAAACGGCTTCAGATCCTCGTTTGATTCATTTAGTAAGCTACAGGCCTCGTAAAACTAACGTAGCATACTTTCCCGGGCTTCCAATTCGGCAGAGAAAGAAAATATAAATTCCTCTTTTGCCAAACACTTATATTTAATTATTATTAAACTTTCATATATTAGATAAAGTTTTCCATTACCGAGTTTGTAATATAAATTTTCTATTTGAAATGTTATAAGATGAAACTATTTTTTTCTGTGTGCAAGGAATTACTTAGCATTGTTTGTCCTGCCGACGCGCCCAGAAGCCTTGTCCTGGCCAGCTTCCCTCGCTGCCAGTCACCTCTCCGCAGCTTACCTCACCACGCAATTAGTGAAACTGCCAGTTTGGCACATTTCGACTGGCATCCTTCGCACTGGCTCAAAAGGCTTTTTGCATTTAAATTGGCATCAACTCGGCCACAACAACCCGACGATACGTCCGTGATAAACCTCGAATCTCCTGGCTGGCTGGATGGCTGGATGGCATACACTTAATTATGCTCCTTAATTGCCACGCCATCGAGTGTCTGCACGGGGCAGGCGTTCGCATAGCATTCAAATGACGATTGAGGAACCGAAAATAATTGAAATTCAAATTCGGGACTCACAATTGCGGACACGTTCCAGACGCCGTCTCATTGGGGAAGAAAGCCCAAAGGACTTTTCTTGGCGGTTTCTCGCCTTAATTCCTTGAATTTCATTTGCATTGTGAATATCAGCAATTTTATTGATGGCGAACTCTTTCAGGTCCGTCAGAAAGAAAGGAGCCCAACGGAGAATATAAAGTAACTTGTTAACTTGTTCTTTAACAATTTAACAAAATATTTGTTATGCAAAAATAGGTCAAGATAAGACATTTGAATTTCATTTTTTATTTCCTGGCTGTAAATCCTTAAGGGAATTATTAAATTTCAATAAATAAATAAATAAACAAATAAATATGCTAAACCACAACCAAACACCCTGCCAAAATAAATATTTTAATTATCACCTGCACCTGGCAAAATCCATCCTTCTTCATTGTACAAATATTTAAAAGTCTTGTGTGCGGAAAACAAAAGAAGCGTCATAATGAATTAATTAGGTGAGCTTCGTGGCGCTCATTGTTCATAGTAGGATTCAGAGGACTCCGGAATTTCCTTAATAATTTTTTTTATTAATATCAGTGAGCACACTTTTATCCTAGAGTTAATTTAAATTTAATCTATGCTCACTTATTTTCTTAATCTTTGCCGTTCCGACCACCCGCAGATGTTAAGCATCTAAACCTCGTTTCATAAATGCTTGGCCCGAGGCCGGGAATCCGGCTGGTATTGTTGGCTTAACATGCAAATTGCTCCGTAAACACCCGAGTCGTCTGCAAAATTACGCATACGCCGCGTCAGCCGAACGATGGCTGATAAAAACGGTGCTTAATGTGTGCAAAGCACTTGGTAAATGCTTGCCAACTGACAAAAGCGACTTCAGCATCAGCTCGATTATCCAATTTAAAGTTTTGACTCGAGAACTCTTTCGGAAATTGTCTGCTAATTTGGACTGGATGAGCCATTACTGCAATATGGAAACACAAGTCCTTTACGAATTCGGGGGAAGCCATTATCACTAAATCGAAGAATTAATTAAATAACCTGAAATTCTAATTAAATTCCTATTGTTTCGCTTACATTGTGGCAATCGCATTATGCCAGTTGCATTACACGACTAAACAAGGGGGCGAGCACCACGAGGAGCCATTCATTATTTGATTTCCCCACGCAATCCGCTTAATGTAAACATATTCCAATGGAAATGCGAATGGCAATGGCAATGGCATTGCTTTCAAAGGCTGCCCCATGTGACAGCGCGGCATCCACTCGTGGTGCTATTTCCGCAAATTAAAAGATATCACTTACAGCGAAATAATTTTCCAAACCGCAAAAAGTTAGCCTCCGGGGGCGGGGAGCAAAGCAAACATGACACGCCCACGCGATTTTTGTTCGCTGAAAATTCAACTGGCGTTGGCGATTTTGGGTTTTTTTTTTTGTCCACCGCGTTGACAGCAAATTGAATTAGAAACGCATTTTCACGAACAAAAGTGACCGCTTGTTTGGGGACAAGGCTGCAGCCCAGTTAGTTGGTTCTGATTCAGCGATGGCAGGGATATCGATACGTTATAGATGCACCGATAAATGTTCGATATGTTTCAATACTTTATTTATTTATATGCCTTTCAGAATTTTAAATGTATATGGGTTTTAAAAGATATCTAATACAATGCATTTGTATAGATCTTTATTATATTTTATTAATTAGGAAAATCGATTTATACCCTTTTTTGCTTGTTAAAGCCTGAACTTGATTAAATTATTTATTTACCATTCTATTGAACCCTTTAACTTTCGATATTAAAATCGATATTTTATTTAAATTGTTATGGCGATAGCTCACTTTATTCAATTTTAAAGCGCTGTACATCCCCAGAGAAAGCGAATGAGGGTCGCGCCGCTCTGATGGGAGATGCAGGCAGCAGCAGCAGCGACATTGCCCGTACATAGATGCCGGATGTGAACAATGACAAACCGCAAAAATTCAATTTAAAGTTTGTATTTCAATGCCGAGTTCCCAAACACTCACACACACCCAAACGCAGCTGCAAATGCCGATGTGCGTGTGTGAGAGGAGAGCGAGTTGCTAGAACATCGAGCCAAGTGCCAAGGGATACGTGCATGTAATTGGAAAATATTGAACTGTGAACAAGTTTCCCAGCCGACGCCAAGGAATCCAGACACGGTAAATTTATTATGCCTGAGAGCAAGGTTCGGATGCAGCCAACTCAGAAACAGTAAGCAAGGAAATGCAAAATTCATGGCTCCACTCGATAAAAGCATGGCCATTGATATCCGGCCAGCACCTACAGAATAGGTATGATTGGCGGGCCGAAGGATTCCATAAATTTCATATTTACATACCAATTTGGTTGTCTTTTCCAGCAGGAATTTAAAAATCGAGGAAATTAATAACCTATTTAAGGTTAGGATCAAAGTTGTACCTCCAAACTCCGAACTTTAATAACTTTCTTTGCTTACATTTTTTTCTTAGCCCGCAGAGGTTCTGAATTTTTATTTAGTAGTTTGTGTTGATGCTCGGATTTCCCGGGGATTTTTATGTTTACTGTGGGACTTAGCTCAGATCCGCCGCAGAAGTAAGCAAAGTACAAAATCAGAAATCCCCTAACGACACACACTGAGGCGAATATGTGTGCGCACACATGCAATATTTTAGCATTTGTCATAATTACAAAGCCACGCCCGTGGGAAGCCCGCAGCGAAGGGAAAGACCATAAAGTGGAAAGAAAATGCGCGAATTTGAAAATTTCATCTCCTTGCGTTGGCATGGCTTCAGAGCTTCAACGGGCCACAAAGCAGCCGAATATGTTTCCAGCGAAATCACCCAGCCACACCCGCCCGACGCAGCAGCGCCTTTGGTCGACAATTATTAACGTCTTACCGAAAGGGCGGCGGCACATTTATGACTGCACTTTTCACATCCGTTTCCGCATCCGTCTGTCGACACGCCCACACAAACAAACACGCACACCGAGAGAAATCAACGGCGGTTTCTCCATTTTCAGTTGATATTTATCGGGCAGATAACAGTCAGCTAACTATAGGTTCATCATAGGATTACTTGATCATTAAAAGTAAGAATAAACCTTAACTGGTAGTCGATTTTATTATTTTCTTCCTTCTTTTGATTCTTTCGACAAGTTTAACTGGTCGTTAAGTTAACTGTTATGCCTAACAGTTAGCCATCACTTCAAGCACTGTATCTGGACCAGTTCTGACAATAATATTCAAAGAATATTGTTTTTCATAAGCCAGGATTTCTATTTAAATTACAACTTATTTTTAAAATTTATAGAAATCCGGATAACTATAAATTAAAATCCCAAATAAGTACCAAGTATGTATATGATGACTTCAGACTTATAAATTATACAAATGGCAAATTAATAAAAAAAAAAAAAAAGCTTAATGGTGTCGAAAAAAACTATATTTTGCACATTTAAATTATTTATATTATTTCTTATTTCCGTAATATTTTTTCTCTCTCTGCTGAAGCACACACTGTCAGAAATTCATTCATTTCTTTTCGGGGCGTAGAGCAAACAGGTCGGTGGGCGCGGTCGCTGTTTGCTGGCAACAGCGAAAGCAATTTCACTTTACATTTGTTTTACGGCATTTGCTGCCACACATCTGTGCTCCGCCGAAGAAAGGTGGTTGGGTTGGGTTGGTGGGTTGTGGGCTGTGGATTGCGGACTGTGGAAGGTGGCTGTGGGCGGTGCTGCGGCGACAATATGTTTGCTGCGTTTCCCCCCTCGACTCCCCGGTGATAAGTATTTATTATTATGCCTCTTAATGGGCGAAATGCTTTGCTTTGTGCTTTTACCCAAATGAGTTTCTCTCATTAGAGTACCTCTCCGGCTTTCGGGGCTTCCACTCCGGATTGTTGCAGGCCTCCGTTTGATGGTATTTCTACAAAGGCAAAAGGCAGTAAGAATTCCAAGTAGAAGGATCACTTCTAGGAAGTCTAAACCCCTTGTAGGATATAATTGAAAAGGAAGTTAAAGGAAGAAAGAAATTGGAAACTAGAAAAAAGAAAATTTTGAGAAGGGGTAAGGATAAAAAGAATGTCTTACATTATTTCCTAAATAAATAAAATTGTTAGAGTAACTGGTCTTATCTTTTCTTTCAGTGAATTGACATTTGAATTTGGTAAAAAGAAAGCCCATCCTTCTCAGACATGAAATTCTCATTTAGCTCAGCTGGATGCTTATTATTTTTACATCTTTACACACTTGAATCGAAGACAAGGCAGCTTGCTGTTCGGAAAACCTTTTATATTTTAAATTAGCTTTTAGGCAAATGCAAGCACTCGAATCGTCCTGTTAATTGGTCGCATAAAAAATGGAAATGCCTTAAACTTTCCCTGAATACCAAAGAAACCTGACAGGGCCAATAAACTTGATGCGCCCCATTAACAGTGCGTCTTTAATTATCCGTGCAGAGAATGAAAGATATATTCGCGCATTTGTACCGACAGTATCTTTCCAGCTGTTTTCACTTGATGCCGGCACAGATTTATTGTCTGGCGAATAAAACATTTTGTTGCGGGCACGCGGCGCAATCGTTTCATTCGCATATTGGCAGAGCCACAATTCACGCTTGAATTTTCGGCGAACGGCCATAAAAGCGGGCGTGTGCCGGCGAAAGGATATGAGTTATATGCAGGAGAAGATTCGATTTCATCGGCAGTCCACCGATGCCCCAGTTGGCGGTTATTAAAACGCAATATTCCGCCTTGGCCCCGTCCTCAATTTATGAATTATTCAAGCGAGTTTTCCTTTGTGCTCCAGCTCCTCTCTCATTGCGAAAAGGCTGTCCTGGCCCCCTCAGTATGCAGATTATTAATTTACAGAACGTGGCAATATGCGAAATTATTTTAAAATGCATCGCGATATTGAGGGAATCCCCCGAGGGAGGTCCGTATGAAATGGCAGGGTCGCTCTTAAAATAAGAAATTAATATGGCGCCCCAGGCGGAGGCAGCTGCGAAGGTCACGGGTCAGCCTTGCCAAACGAGGTTAAGGTGAAAGGTCGAGCACGGTGGAACGTGAGGGATTTTCCGACCCTCAACGTAATTTGATAGCGCTTTGTTTAGTTCATTGGGCAAGAATGAAGGCAGGTCCTTAAGGGATATTAGTTTCCTTTCACTGAATATGCTCTATTGCCTCGCCACAAAAAAGAAAACTTGAAAAGAAAATTGCTCTCCAGGAACTACAAGAGATTAACTTTTAAGCATATGAGTTTCCCTGGAAAAGACTTCAAAAAAATGGTATTAAATATTTTTCAGTACAAAATTCAAGCGCTCATAATAATAATAACCTCTATAATGGTTTATAAAATCATAAAAGCACCCTGTAACCCCTTTTGCTCTTTCATATTTTCTTAGAGCATAATGAAGAAATTATAAAAACAAAAGAAAAGAGAATAAGATTTAAAAGTATTCCTCGAAGAGAACAATTAAAAAACATCAATTAATAAATCATAAGTAAAGTGTTACTGGAGACCCAAAGAGCAGGCAAAGGATGCCAATAAAGGTTATGGTTTTTCGTCCACTTGGCTCCAGGTCCACATCCAATTAAAAATTAAAACAATACTTTCGCCGAGGACAGGTCACGTTGGGACGCCGGCGAGTGACCGTAAACTCGTATTATTAACAAGTTGTGAGCAAATGGATTTGCGCAAAGCCACCAACGCCCACGACTCCTAGTCAGCTTACCCATTTCAAACCGTCCTTCCGTCCGCCGGTACGTCCTTCGGCAATTTAGCCATCCATTTCTGGGTTTCGGGTGTCGCACGGGACGGCACGTAAACATAATTAGACGCACATTTAAAAGGTCGTTAAACGCCACAAACAACACGACCGAACCAGAGAGGCCCCAGAAGCCAGAGAAGACCCATTTCAGGGAGAAGACCCCTTTCGGAGCTGACCCAGGCGCCACTCACGCGTATTTGCATCTGGGCAAAGTGCCTGCCACTGCCACTGCCCATGGCCTGCCTTTGTAGCCCTTGGTCCGCGCGTGACTGGGAAAATGGAAACTGCTGGCGATGCCGACGTGGAGTAAACACTCCAACAGAATACTCTAACCTTAAAAAAACTATGAATGCTTCAGTCATTAGTGATATATATTTATATATTTTCCTTAATAATAAAGGGTAATGGTGTTTGGTTCCTTGTAAGTGTTACCTCAAATGGCGTGAAATATATATATATTTTTTTTTGTTGAGTGCCTCAGCAACATTGGCCATAGAACATCCGTAATGTCTGCAACAGCAACAACACGCAAACACCATTAGCATCGTTGAGTCGCTCGGTGCGGCCGTGGCACACAGCATCTGCAGCAGGGGGGAGTGTGCGAAGGTACACTTCAGAGCGCTGTCAACGACTTGACATTGTTTCAAGAGCGAGAAATGCGACTTTGAAGCCTTGAAACACTCGCCCTCGCAGGAGCAGGAGCATTCGCAGTAGCATTTGCAAGCCGTGCTCTGTGTAAGAGCAATGACAACATGCACAGCTCGACATCTGTCCCGTCTTGCTGAATTATGAACACACAATCCAAATCTCAGTGACTGCAATTCTGCATTCTTATATTTTGGACAAAATAAATAAGCACTAGTAGCTTCAAGGGATAAAATGCAAAGTTAAATATTTTATCAAGGTCTTATTCAGCGGCTTGACTTTCCACTTATACTCTTTATGTAATTTATCCATTTCCATCTTATGGAAAATGTTTGGAAAATATGATAAGTAGCTGATTTATTCTCTAGTAAATCATTACTTTGGCAATAATTTTTAAGATAAATAATAAAAAAATATAGATAAAGTGATTTACTGTCTACTACAATGTCCTTACAAATTAAGTATCCGACTAGTTGTACCAATGACTTTTTATTTAAATTTGATTTAAATAAATGCTACTTAATGTTGTATAAATTAAATAATAATTTGCTTGAAATACTATAATTTAACATGGATAAAGCTCTTATAACATTCCAGACATAAAATAACCCGGAAGACATGTATATAAACAAAATCTTAACCAAAATGTATAACCTGAGGTAGTCCGTGTAAATCTTATTGTCTTATTGCTCGACTTTCACCCAGGTAACTCATGTCTGGACTGCCTTAACCTCTCCCCAGGTGGCATAACCTGCCTAAGTCAACACGTGGCTTCTGGCAAAGTGCCTACACCCACAACCAGGTCCGTTTCATCGTGTGCCTCCCTTCATTTCCGCCAGATGGAAGCACTTTGGATGCCCATCTGGACCTTGGTAGATGTACCTAGAATTCCGTGGGACTGTGCAATAAAAATGCAACGTTTATAGCTGGTCGCTGTCGTAGCCTGGCTGTGGTTTCTTCGCAGCCACGTCCGGTTCGCGGCCAGCGTCCACTCCGCCCCATTTGCTACTCCACGGTGGAAGCTGTTTCACACTAACACTCCATTTACGCACAGTAGGTCGATGAGGGGAAACTCTGCTTAAAAATATATCTCACTTTAAAATCTCATACTCTTAAAAAATGTTAGAGAAGGAATATTATTAATTGCTTAATGCCCAAGGATGATATTTACCTTAAATGCTTTCCAAAATAATTTGAGGTAATACAGATGTTGGAAAAAAATAAACGTTGAATGTAGGATTCAAGAATCCCACAAAAAAATATAAATAAAAACATCTCCCCCTGCTAGAAGCCACTGTGTGTGTCCGTTAAGTCGTGACCTCTGCGAGTGGCCATTAACGCTTTTTTATCTGTTCATAAATTTTAATTTTGGCAAAATACTCCAAGTACGTGCCACACCCCGAGCCCCGCTCCGCTCCCTGGCCTTTCAACTTGAAACGAAGCCACCATAATTCCGCTTCCTTGGGAATGGGTCTGGGTCTGGGTCCAAGTCAGGGTTCGGGTCCGGGTCCGGGTCTGGGGCTTCCCTTCGTGTTTGCCCTGCGTTTTCATTTTGGCCAAGAGAAATATGACTTGGTGGCTGCCTGTGGCCGTGCAGTTTTCCTTCAGCCTTTGCCTTTGCCTTCGCCGAGCGTCTTTGAGTCGAGGACCCGTAACCTTATTTTGCCAGCGGAGCATCCTCGCCGCTGCCGGGCTTGTTTATCGTCCTTTGCATCTCATTGAGCTCGCTGCCGTTTTGCGAACACAGATCCCGCCCACTTACGCTCGCCTGTGGCTCGCAAACGCTTTTCCAGAATCTCGGGGGGTTACTCGGGGCCTCAGAGTGTCTTGCCTTTTCATTTTTCCGTTTTCCCCGCCTTGCTTGGCTCCGCACTTTTCAGTTTTCCATTGCATATTTAACCTAATTAAAATGAGTTATATGAGACAGGTGGAAAGAGCGTGTTAATCCTTGACCTGCTGACTTTGCCGGAGCTCATTTTCCCCGTCGTCCAAGTGGCGCCTTCAGCTGAAGATGTTTTCCAGGCTGTGGAGGGAAGTTGCCATCACAAAGTGTTTTCTGCATTTTCTTTACCGTTTAGATATGGTCTGTTGAAGAAGCTTTACTTTGCGACTCGAAATTGGATTTTAAATATGGAGAAATGTGTTGAAAGATGGACTCTACTCCAAGACTAAGTGCTAGTGATTGTAGAGCTATTTTCTATGTGGATCTGAGTCAGTTTAGGCAAATTTCTTTTGAGTTCTGATGTGTTGAACTTTAAGATTTGGTATTCAAGATATTTGTACGTAAATTGAAACTAATCTTACAGCAGAAACCACCGCAATAAGCTGCGGTTTTGTGTCACGGAATGTTACTTTAGGCAATTGGTCGACCTTTGTTTCTTCAAATTAATTTCAAACAACAACCCAAAACTACTTAATCAAAATATTATCTATTTGTTAATAAAAGCATTTTAATGCTGAAAAGATTAGCCAAAATAAAATAAACATCTTACTCTTTGGCTAATTAAATGATTCTGTTTTTATATACATAAACCTTTCTATTAGTTTTCCCTTAATAACCGTATAAAATACTATAATCTCGGATAAATAAGTTAGCAGAAAACCTAAAGATAAATTCGCTTAGCCACTTATAGCTTCTAACCTTTATCCCATATCTCTTATCTTTGCAGGTATGTTAATAGAGCCAACTCTCAACAAGTGGATCTCCTTGCGGACCGACAAGGAGCAAACAATGACCAAGAGCGAAGAGCAAACTAACCTAATGAATTTATGTACGAGGTGCAAGGTGCAAAACGCACAGGGCCGGCCAAAGGCTCTCTAACTGAAAGTACTTAAGCCCATAAAATATTCAAGCCGTGAACATGTGGGGAAAATTACAAAGGAGCGCCCGGAAAAGGCGCACAAAAATCCGGAATCCGGCACGCAAGCAGGGAAAGTCGGAAAGAGGGAAGAGAGGTGGAAAATGGACGAACAGATAGAAGGACAGACACTTCACCTAGTAACAAAATCCTAAGTAGGCGTTACACACAAACGCACTGAAAGAAAATAGTTAAAGCCCTCAACAAACGTGACTAAAAAAAGCTTAAAATAATTTGTAATTAACAGATACTATTTAGTTCTTTCGGAGTTCTACATTAATAATTAAGCCATATTTAAGCACATTTCTCAATTAATGCCTGTGCTGATTTCTAAGTTACTCTTTTATATATCACTATCGATATTGACACCTTAAATTTTCCCTGTGCACCCTTAAACATCTACAGTTTTGTGAAAAAGTCGCCGTCGCACAATTTGCCATTGTGAGTTTAGGGGGCGTATGTTGGTTAGGAATGAGGGAATGAAGGTCTTACCCTTGCCCCGGGGGATAGGCAGCCGGGCCACTGATTGAAAAGAAAATGACGGGCAAGTAGTTGGCCGGGTGGCCGCCAGATGGTCTCGACAACGACAACGACAACGGCGACGACACCGACAGCGGGGCCACGGTGACGTCGGCGCTGCTGATGAGCAGCATAAATGTCCTGCGGAAGGACAGGCACGAGAGGAAACGGAAGCAAGCGGCGCCGCCACTGGGACCAGCGGCCTTGGGCTCCGGAAGTGGTAAAAGCCAGGGGGCCAGGGGGCTCCAAGCCATTTGCATTTAAGAGTACACATAGAGATGTCTATGCCCCTAGACAGCATCCGCTGATGGCAACTGTTTCTTTCTGCTCCAGAGGACAGGTTTCCTTTACCACATCTACTGTGGTTTTTCAGCCATTTATTTTGGGTGACTTTTTTTTCTTAAGCTAAATTTTTTGCATATATTATGTATCAATTTTACATTGAATTTCTATATTATTAGATGGATGACTTCATTTTCCAAGTATTTTCTTGCCATTCCCTCCATTTATCCCACTGTGCTGCCACTGGAGCTGGCTGAGGGCTTAAAAGGCGTGGAGGCGGAGCGACTGGGTTAGCACGTTGTGGATATTAAGCATGTCCTTAAGCATAAAATGTCAATAAGTGCACCCAATCGATGCTAAGCAGTTTACATTGCGACAAGCCACTGAGGCATCGACTTGCCGCTCTCCAGGGCTCTCTCCTGCCTTCGCATATCCTGCGATTTCGAGCAGGAACTTCGCTAACAATGCAAAGGACTCGGAAAAGCACAATCACACGCACACATGCTTGGCTTATCCTTATGCAGGCGTCTCATATTTTCCGATAAACGAATTTGGAAAAGCGAATATTCGCTTGCATTGCAAGGGGGTAATATTGAGCTAAGGAATAAGTAGTTTTTTACCTTAGGAAGGAAGGGGAATTATATAAATATTTTTTGGCGTTGTTAACCGGTTTGGAATAAACTTAAAATTTAATTATGATATTAGCTTAATATAATATATGGTGGAAAATAATATTTTAGCTTTAGAATTACCTTTTAGAGGTTACAAATATTCATTAGGAAGGTTATCGGCTGCCAGCACAAGTTTATTTAAAGTCTATTGGGTTAATGTACCCTTTTATCACCTTTATCACCCTTTTTTAAGTGTTCTAGAAAGGTTTACCCAATACATTTCCACAGAGACCCCTTTTGGCAATCGATTCCGTCTTATCCGCATGTCACTCACTCCGAACATTTCTAATTTCGATGTAAGAACAAAGAACACACTTCTTATCTGCTTGTTCTGGTATCTACAAATAGCCCCCGACACGACTGTGATATGTCTCTCAACTTAAATATAACTCTAACGTTGGGAAACGAGTTCAGTTTGTTGAGTTCCGGAAGAGTTGGCGGTCTACGTAAAAAATGAGAGGTACTAAAAGCATCAGAGTGTGATCAGTGCTCAGTGGAGACTAAAGATAGCTCACCGTAGTTCCGCTTTGGCACATCCACGTGGCCTTTCTGCTGGCCTGCCTGCCTGCCGGAATCAGTGGGTTTTCGCTGGAGGAAAAGTGCCGACTCTGGGCTGGAAAGGGCTACATAGGAGATCCCAGCGATTGCCAGGCCTGGGCCTATTGCCAGGACAACAGGCTCATCGAACGACGTAGCTGCTCGGAGGGCTTGCTGTTCAACTTCCGGGATGGAACCTGCAAGGAGGCATCGCAGGCCAAGTGTTACTCCCAACTGGCGGAGATCTGTGCCGGCCTGCAGCCGGATTCCTATGCTGCCGATCCGGCGAATTGCCGCCGATTCATCAGCTGCCAGAACATCAGTGATCCCGCCGGGGGCTACTGCGGCGAGGATCAGGTGTTCAGCAACGCTCTCCAAACCTGTGTGGAGGAGGTCTCCGGCTGCCCGCAGAACAATGTCTGCTCCCACATGAAGGACGGCTCGCTGCTGGGGGATCCCGAAACCTGCAACAAATACTACAAATGCCACAATGGATTCGCCATCTCGATGAATTGCTCCGCTGGTCGGTACTTTAACCGGTTGAAAGGTCAGTGTCAGTCCTGGCGGCCGGAACACTGCTCCAAGGACGACGAGACGGTGCCCCTCACGCCCCCCGACACGGATGAACATATCTGCTCCAAGTACTATCGGGCGGATCGATCTGGAGAGCAGCGCCTCCCGGATCTGATGACCTGCCATGGCTACTACACCTGCACCTCCCAGTTCGACCTGGGCCAGTGGAGCAGCTGCCCCTGGGGCACCCACTTCCAGTGGTGGAACGAACGCTGCGGATCGCCGGAGGGCAACAGCTGCTCCTACGATCGCTGCGGGAACATGAATCAGCTGATGGTGGCCACCATCAACACGGGCTGCCGGGAGTACACAGTCTGCCGGGACTATCGCTCGACGAAATCGGAAAGGTGCCCCGACGACTATCCCTACTTCAACGAGCTTAGTGGTCAGTGCAGCGGGAAGTTTCCCAATCACAGGGTGTGCTACATGGATGGCTGAAGGTTTATCGGAGGTAGTCTCTGGGGTATAGATTTTTGTCTAATTATTTCTTAAATATTCATTAATAAAATACTTAAATATTTCTTCTCGCTTTAAAAAGTTTTCTTGCTAAGGAATTTCTTTACAAAAATCTTACAAATATACACAAATATTGGTTTAAAGTTTAAAGTTTAAACTTTTTTTTTCCTTTAAAACTCCCATTGATGGGCGAATAATTAATGGCGCAGAATTCTGTAGAAAAAAATGAAATTGTCTGCCTCAAAGACCACGCCTTTTTCTCCCTTTTTAAGCGTCTGCTACTTTCAGGAAAAAAACCAATGAATTTGGCCACAAAAATAAAAACGAATGAGTCTCAGACAAGATTTATGCTCAGCATTTTTCACAGCCCACAATTTTTTCCCTGACTTCGGCAGAAAAACTTAAAATGTATGCTTTAAATTTTATATTTAGGCAACATATTAAGGTGTAAACGGGGCAATTTTATCAGAAAATAATTACTAACTAAATTCCTAATATTTTTTAGTTCTTTTTGTGTACTTACACTTTGTTATCTCATATAACAAGCGATTGATTAGTTCTCTAATGATATCTAATTATTATAAGTGCCCACCGAGTAAGTAAGAGACATCTTTCAGTTGAAGTCTCGCTACCAGAAAATCAAATGAATCAACGAAAAATTCAAATATTTGCCGCTCTCGGCGTTGTCAGGATCCCAGAAAGGACCCTTGGATGAGTGAGTGAGCGGTGGGTGGGTGGCGCAGTAAACGGCCTTAAAGTGGGTTGCGGAATGGCTGCAGGCAGCATCCAGACAGGCAGGCAGGCAGCCCAATGACGAGGCACAACAATACGTCGCGTCATTGAATTATTATGATTGACTTTTATTACACGGAATCGCAATTTATTTTACTTAACAACAGGCTGCCAACCCGGAGCCACGGAGTGCGGTTAAAAGTAGCGAAAATTTGAATGAAAAGTTGTAAAAAAATTACGTTATTTATCATTCGCCGAGTGGCGAACGACCCAACGACAGGGACACATGCCCGCCGAGAGACAGAGAGGGGACCCGACGTGGCCCAAACCGTTTCCGTATCCGCTCATTTATTTGCCGCACTGTCAAGCGCACACAGACGTACACAGGCAGAAAAAAATGTAAATATTAATTATTTAATTTAAAATTAACTATAAACAATATAAGCACTCAGTTTAGTGAAAGAATATCTTAGTTCTTTGGCCCAGAACAGAATTATTTCAAGTAATTAAATATTTAATCAAAAAGGAACGTCTTTAAACATTTTCCCCGTGTTTTTCAATATATTGGAATCCCTATCCCTCGTAGTTTGTGCACAGTTAAAAAGTTTTTCGCGGCAGCAGCAGAAATTCAAATTTATTGTTTGCGGTTGCCAGGCGTCCCGGTTGCCACGCCCACCTCTAGTCGATGGGCTTAAAATTAGTAGCGACGTCTTGCGAATCGATGGGCGTTTGATTAACGGTCGCGCCGAGAGATTGAATCGCTTAATTGCCTTAAAAGTGGGTATATCTAAGGGGGGAGAGGTTGGGGGAATTAATGGCGGGATAAAAGTCGTGACTATCCAATTACACACGATGTAGCGGGGGCTCAAAGCAGTAAGCCGTTTTGGTTGCGCCATCACTTACCTTTAATTAGCTAATTCCCTTTAAGGTCTGGGCCCTCAATTGTGGTTTGGGGATTACCCGATGGCGCACTCCGGGGATTAGAGTTTAGTAATTGCTAGCGAGGACTTTTCGTCTGCAGAACAGCAAGTAAATGGCAAAATAAAGTTGCCTGCGAAGCCGCGTAAAGTTTCTGAGGTGGAAAAAATGTAAGAAAAGCGGCTGAGAAAGGTAATGGGGATATTTAATGTCATCTCCCATCTAACTCCGCACTTACATTTATCAGCTTAGCGTGAAAATTAATTTCAATAAGAGTGAACTTTGATGGATCAGTGTTGGATACTCTCTCCCAACTTCCGAAATTTTATTATTAATTTAAAATCTACATAGTCAGTTTTCCTCATAAAAACCTAGCAATATTTTGATTACAACATTTTTTCTTGGCAGCCTCTCATGAACTATTTTAACTTACCGCATTACCTTACCTGACTCCTATATAACAAAAAGAGGACAGAGAGAGGGGGAGACGTAAAGCTGTGTACAGCTTTATTATTATTTATTGTTTACTATTATTTACTAATAATAATTAATGGCCTCAGATAGGCGGAATTTTTATTCATGACTCATTTTAATATAAAAAGTCTACATGAAACCTCATTAACGTTAAGCCCCCAGCTCAGACCTGACTGGTTTTTAATCAATTTCCATAGAAATGCCTTTGTTTGGGCCTTTCATTTAAAAAATAATTCATACTCATTTAAGGATGAAAATTGCGCCGCAGTCCTTTCAACCTCTGCCGGGACCAGGACAAAGGCTGAAAGGGGAAGCACCGACGCGACGTGGCGGGGCCAAGCAGTGCAATTCAATGCGGGCTGCCATCAACCGCAGGCTGCGACATTCCAGTGTTAAGCGCTTTCTTCAGATGGCAGTGAAAACCGCACAAAGCCAAGCCCCCAGGTTACCCTCGATTCCGGCCGGGTTTACTCAATGCAGTCAGGGCCAATGCCACTGCCACTGTCGCCAGCTCCTTGGCCCCTTAACTCCCTTGCTCCTGGCTCCTGGCTATGCTTTTGTTTTTCCAACTGGTTGACTCGAGCCACCTTCTTCGTGGGAGCTGGCGGAGTTGCCAATGGAACTTCTCCTTGCCTTGGCAACCCCGACGGGTTGTTTGTATGCGTCTGCTGTGGTTTATGTCCTCGTTGTTGACATTTAGTTGACACACACAACACGGATCCCTCCTCCTCCGAACGCTCCATCGTTCTCCTCGGACTTCCGGCAACACAGCGGAGGCTCTGGCAATGGATCATCGGCGCCTTTGTTTACACATCGCCACCGAAGCATCCAGCCAGTCCTCGTCCTCGTCCTCGTCCTCCTGATTGTTCATCGTCAGCTGGTGCTCTGCGCTTTATTTTTGTTAACTAGAAAAGCCCGGGCTGAGTCCGTTCTACCCGCCAGAATGTCCTTTGGTCCACAGTGGCCAGAGCTGTCGATTTTGTTGCAATAATATTTTGAGTCTATTTTGAACAAACTTGTTTTGAGTGGAGTCTGTGCGTTTCTGTGGAATAAATCTTATTTTAATGAGCTGTTCTCCTGGAGAACCAATTCGTGTTGAAGAACAAAGCTCATTTCATCTAAGATTTATACTTAAATATTTAATTATTTTTAAAAATATATATTTCTAAAACAAAGAATATGTGGTGTCTCCTTCTTCCATTTTTTGGCCCGAAAAATCCCGCATTTCGGCTACTGTGTGCTCCGATGGTGTAAACAATTTTTGAAAGGTTATTTTTGCTTGCAACCGCCGCGATCCGCACTTTGTTCCGCTTTGCACTTCATTTGCCAGCCTTGCCGCACCGCCTCCGACCTCCAAGTCGTCCTCTGGTCCTAGTCCTAGTCATCCTCGTCGTCCTCCTTGGGGCAGTAAATTCTGTTTACCAGCTCGGCTGACGTTGTCTTTGCAGTGGATGCCTCGGTGGGACGGCTATTTGTTATGTCGTTTGACTGAAGCTGCTGACATTTATCCAGCAACTGCAGCGAGCAGCCGGAATATGCAGATATTAAATCGCCTCTAGGCAATAAGACACTGCAGAGCAGTCTTTGCTTGATATTCCCCAGCCTTGAAAATATATAGTCCACATAATGTAGTGGCCGGGAGCAGGGTATTGGATTTCCTGAAAGCTCCATTAATTATTTACAATTTGTTCAAACGAAGCAAAGACTAGGAGTTATTTTTTTGTGAAGCATTCTGTTACCCAGTTTGAATGGGTTTCCTCGGGGAAATTATATGAAATCTGTCTTAGAGAGGTATTTATTTAAAATATATAGAGGGACTAAAAGTAAAATGTAAATCTCAAACTTGAGCCATAAAAGCAGCCACAAATTTATAAAATATGTTTTATTCTGTTATGTGAATGAACTTTCTAGAGGTATAGTTATGTACTTAAAATTATAAACCAATAATGCCTTAATGCACTTCTGTGGATCCTCCGATTCCCTCCTTTACTTGCGCCTTCCCCCGGGAGTGGGTCTAAATGGTTTTCGCCTGGACTTGGAGTCGACAATGAGTACTGATTGTCGCTTGAGGAAGTTACGTGAGGGCACTTCGTTATCGTCGTCCGCGGTGGCCACTGTGGGTGAAATCATTTTTAAGAAAGGCCAAGGGCTCGGCACGAACTGGACTCGGTATCAATCTTACCCGCCGCCGGCGCCTGTTCCGGCGAGGACGAGGAGGTGCCTGCTGCCCGCTGGGCCCGCCCGGCAAAGAGATTGTAATAACACATGGGCATGGGTTGGGGCTTCTCGCCCTCGGGCGCCGATGGGGACTTGGGCTGCTCCGACTTGTACATCTCCTCCTCCTCCTCGTCGACAATGTCCAGCTGGGGTATCTCGAACGGTGGCACATCCTCGGACTTGCTCAGCTCCTGGCAGCGCTTAATCTTTAGTTTTAGGATCTAAAGGAAGAGAAAGTTCCCAGAAAGCATAATAATTGAATGGCTTGGCCTTTTTAAACAGAGATTCACCTCAATCATGTCCTCATCTACGGCAGTGTGGGCCAGAAAATTGGGTAACTCGGCCACGCTCACATGGAGCTTCCTCTCGGGTATCTCGATGTTGCTCTCATCCACTTCCTGCACCTTGAAGATCATCTCGCAGATGCGCTCCTTGAGATACTTGAGCACGCCCATGGACTTGTCCGCCTCATCGGTGTCTAGCTTGCGATCCTGTTCCTTGGCGGCTATGCTGTTCTTGATTTGCTCGATAACCTCCTGGTTTCTGTAAAATATTAATGGTTTAAAAAATTTAATAATGATTTTATCAAGTATCAATACTAACACTTCGCTCTCCTTGACATCGGAGAACTTGGAGGCCTCCAGCTCGCTGGTCAGCGCCTCCCGTTCCGCCTCCAGATTGGCCTTCTCCGCCTCGGCCGCCTTCCTCAGATAATTGAGACGCGCCGCGGACTCCTTTTGGGCACTGAATCGCTCAAAGACCTCGAAGGGCGAGGTGGCCCCGGAGGCCTCCATCAGCTGCTTGAATAGGGACTCCATGTCGCTGGTCACGCTCTCCAACTGGGACGCCGGCTCCTCCTCGCCGTTCTCCGTCTTGGCTGTGTGCTGGTCGCCGGAGCTGGAACCCACGCTGTCCTGATGCACCAAGGTCTTGGTTTCGGCAAAGAGCTTGCGCCCAATCCGCTCCAGCTCCAGCTTGCGTGCCTCAACCTGTTTCCGGAAGTCCAGGGCCTGTCGTTCGCGTGTCTTCTGCGACAGATTTGCCTGCTGCTCCTGACGCTGCAGGATCACCTTGGCGGCGTCCCTCATCTCCACCGCCTCATTGTGGACCTGCTGTAGCCGTTCGATCTCCGCCTTCTGATCGCTGAGCGATGCCTCCAGTTCCCGCAGACTTCGCTCGAAGCGCTCCGCGTCCGTCATCAGGGAGGCCTCGATGGAGCGGTACTTCTTGCGGATGTGCTCCGCCTCCATCCACTGGACATTGGTGCGGTGGATCTCGTTTTCCAGCTGACACACGAGCTGTTGATTGAGACAAAGATAGCAGAGCTATATATAATATTTATTGGTAGTACCCACCTTCCTATTGGCATCCTCCTCGAGGGTCTCTGGTGGCTTCTCGCCCAGATTCTGGTTCTGCGCCTCCTTGTTGGCCAGCAACCCGCGGTACTTCTCCACCAACTTGCTGAAATGCTGCTGGCGGGACTTGAAGCGATGCCGGAGCAGATCCATCTGCTTGCGGCTCTCTGTGATCTTTAGATCGGTGAGGAAGATGGCATCGTCGGCATTCCTGGCCCCCACGGGATACGTGGCCTTGCCCACAATCAAGGTGGGCGTGCAGCTCTGCGCCCTGCGAGGCTCACCCCCAGTGCTCTCCTTGATGACCAACGGGCGCTGGAGGGGATTGCGTAGCCGACTCGCCTTCACCGTCAGCTCCTTGATGTCCTTCTTCAGGGAGCCAATGGTGTCGCAGTTGATGCGGTTTTGTTTCTGCCATTCGGCTGCATTGGCCGTCTTTTGGCCCTCTAAATAAAATGTAACTTTAATAGAAACACTTGACAGTGGAAGACTTACAGGTGAGCTTACCTGCCAACAAAATCCGCTTCTTAATCTCATTTATTTGCCGGTTCAACTCGTTCAGCTTGTCGGATTCCATGGCTTCATCTGTGCAGTTTGCTTTAAAAAAATCCAGAAAGTAAAGTCCTTTGTTGGATCGATGTGCAAGTTGCTGTGGCAACGATTAAGTTAACCAAGAGCTGCTCCCTTGGTTGCTATCCCTTGAATAAAAATTATCAAACATAAGGAAAACAATAACAAATGAAGAATATTCTTTTACAAAACCAAATAAATAAATACCATATTTGCGCATTTACTTGTTTTTTAAATTATTTCCAGTATTATTTAATTTTTTCTTAAGAAACATCTTATACTAACAGCGAGCATTTATACTAACCCCTATATAACCTCTGATAAATATTTTTTTACAAAAACTCTCAATTATCAACACAGCAATTTGTAATATTTCAATAATTACAAAATATAATCAAAAGGTTACAATAATTTAATCGTTGGGCCTAGGCTGGCAATCAATCAGAAATGAACTAAAATCACGGCGAACTAACAAGGCGACACTTCATCACCAGGTTTCGGACCCTGGCCACGAACTCGGCGGCGTGGCTGGGCTCCGGGAAGGAGCAGGCGAAGTGCTCCGGGGTGCCCTCCGGACAGTAGGCGTAGTTGAAGTTAAACCAGCTGCAGCTGTTGGTCCTGTTGGTCATGTAGCCGATTTCCCAGCTGCCATGGACGCGGGTGTAGACCAGGAGGAAGCCAGTGTTATTTTCGCGAAGCAGGATGTAGTACTTGCCCTCGAGCTCCAAAATCTTGATGTCGCCCGTGTAGGGACGCTCAAGACCTTCGCGTTGCCAACTCCGGGCGCTGGTGAAGCGAAAGAGCTTGACAGGCTGGCTGAACAGAATTGTGCCGCTCTCCTCGATATCCTTCCGATCGGCAATTGGTCGCATCATCTTTATGATGTGACGCGAGAGCCTGTTCATGCATATGGTATTGCTGACGCCAGAGTCATCGCTATCGGAGCACTCACTTGTGTCCGAGTCCATGGCCCGGCTGGCCCATCCGTCGCTGGCATCTAGTCTGTACAGTCTCCTCCTCACTCCCTCATTTTGGATTGGACGTTGTACCACGGGCTCTCCGCCGGCCAAGGCATTTTCCGGGAGTTCCTCTAGACGTTCCTCTTGGCGTTCCTCTTGGCGTTCTTCTTGACGTTCTTCTTGACGTTCTTCTTGGCGGTTCTCTGGCACCAAAGCTGGCTGAAACACGTTCTGTCGAAACATTTTTAAAAAGGTTGGAGAGCTCTTCGACCCATCCAATTGGTTTAAATTGTTGTCATTGAATTTTTCTGAAATTTTTTTGTTAGTATGGAAGCTCACCCTGCTCCTTCTTGTGAATACTTACCCTGGAAGGCTGCCTCAAATTTCTTGAACATACTCATGCTCAAAATAAGGCTCTTCAGTGCTATGGAGGTTTGATGTTTGATCTCCTCCTCGGTCGGGGTCTTTGTCCTTTTCTGTTCTCGGTCGCCGAAACAGAGCCTCACATTAGGCCTCCAAAAGGGTTTGCGTCCAATCATGGAGCTGATGAAACCAGGCATAGGTTCTGGCATTGGTTTCTCCACAACTGTGGGAATCGAATCTTCGATCTCGGTTGGTTTCTGGGCTATGTTGATGGGTGATGATGGCTCTTGGATCACTGGTATTGTGACTAATTCTTCCGACACATTTTCAACTCCTGAAGGTCCTGGCAGTTCCTCAAAATTAGTTGCATTTTTATCCTCGTGTCCGGCCAAAGTTGCCTCCTTGATTTCTGGCACCTGATGTTCTTCCATCTTTAAAACATTTTCTTCTTCAGTCCTAGGTACACTTATTTCCTCGATTCTTGATGGATTAGGTTGGATTATATCAGGTATTATTTCCAATGCATTAGGCTCTTCAAGGGACACCAAGGTTAACTCATTCATTTGTCCAGCGTCTGCGCTGGTACAGGACATCTCGAGCTCCGGAATAAAGTAAGGCTCGGGGCATATATCATCTTCGGGTATCTCGGGAGTGGGCTCCACGAGTGGGGATGGCTGGAATCCTAGAAGATTCCGTATCTCACCTTGCTCCCGCAACCTCCCGATGATATCTATGTGGGACATGAGGGTTTTCAGTGGTAAGTCTGGCAGGCTGCAGCCGACATCAGGGGAAGTCTCCGCACTTGATGCCTCAACATCTACATTTTGGATCTGAAGAGGGACATCCTCTACTGCTGGGGCCTCGGTTTGCGCCTCCATATTGGGTCCATCCACATGGCTGTCCAACATTATCTGACTGGATAACTAACGAGAGAAAAACCGAACTTAAAATTTACGGAGATTCTGAACACAACTGACTTACCGATTACTGAGTGTTGAGTCGATCTGAAGGCTACACAAATGTGGGTATTACGACAGGTTTTCCAATGTATTGTTGGTCGTTGTTTAGAAAAAGAAAAGCAAACGTTTTTGGGCCAATCTTTGTCTTTTCTGTGTCTCTCTTACATTCCCTAGATATGTACAACCATCCATTGTAATCGTATATTTTCATTAGCATCACTCTCAGGTCAGTTTTCCATTGCCTCGAGTTGAGAGGCTAACAAGATGAAAATGTATCTGGGAAACACTTCCGCCGTTCATTGTTGTCCACACGCATGCCGGGCGGAGGTACGGCCCTTGTCTCTAATTACAATTTGCTTTTTGTCCAACGGAGCGTATGCGTAATCATTGAGAAGAGGAAAAGGAAGCTGGCGATATGGGGGCGGCCCAGGCCGTCGTGGAGGGGAAATCAAATTACATTGACAACAACTTTTCGCTGGCTTTTCAATGGACGTGGAATGAGCTCGAAAACAAAAAAGCACCTGAAGGCCAAAACAAAACATTTTCCGAGTGAGATGAGTATATATATAGGAGAGGGGCCGGCCAGAGCCCGGACCCAAGCCCGTGCCCGCAGCTAAACAAATACGCGAGGGACCGGGACCAGCCAAAGCAAATAGCAGAGCGAAAATATTTGAATCAGAAATATGCATAAAATGCGGGAAAACGAATTCAAAGCACTGCGAAATAAATAAATAGCGAATGCAAACAAAATGGGAACAGAAAGCGGAAAACAGCGAAAAACAACGAAAAAAGAGGACCGAGAAAACTTCCATTCTCAAAGTAAAACAATCAAAATTTGCGCACCATTAAATTTTGTATTGTGCTCGTTCCACCGCACTTCCCGCCCAGTATTCTGCAATTTTCTCATTTTCCGAGCACACTCATATGTGTGTGTGTGTGCTCCAGACCGACTTTCCTCTCAAAGTTGAAAGCTCTGATTCCCGCAACTCGATTTTATCCTAGTCAATCGACAAATTCTTTGATTTTTCTCCCGTTCTCCCCGTTTGGAATCCTTGTAAATATTCGGTTGACACTTATCTATTTGCAAAACCGATCAAAGCGCCGAGACAGCGAAATGTCAGCTATGTATGTATGATTGCGACATAAATTGGCTTTGATTTATGACTTTGTTTTCACAAATTCCAGCTTAGATTCCGATCGAAATAAATCCGATAATGTATGCTCTTTGTTGCTTTAAAATATCCGCGTTTTTTAATTAGTTTTCTGTAAGCGGCATACAAAATTTAATTGTTTGTTATTTATTTATTTGCTTTTGCTACGGCTTGGCACCATCATAAATTAGCATTTGTTGAATATTAATTAGGGTAAATGCAAATTGTGTAAATATATAGTTTTAAATTGTGAAAAGTGTGATACTTGGGCTTAATTTAATTTTCGATAATTTAGATACTGTGGGTAATGGCAGAGAATGTAATTAAAATGGGTAGTTGGTATTATAGTTGCTTAATATTTATTGAATTTAATTAATAAAATTGTTGATTAATCAGTATTTTAAACTCTTTCTGGCTCTTTAAAATTGATTTATTAGAGAGAATTATATGAGTAAGTTCCTAGTTTAAAAGCCATTAATTTTCCAAGTTAGCCACTATGCTCGTAAGTACTTCCATAAGGATGAAATTACATTGTAATTTCCTAAAAACAACTGAAATATTTAGGTCTTGCTTTCATCTTTGGTCGAAAGCTCGGGACACCTGGCCCAGGTGTGACATTCTGCAGCTGCCAGGACAGGCTTCGAGCCCATTAAAACTAATTACTCATAATCATTTTGGCTACTGCTCGACTGCCTCCGGGACACATCCTCCATCCCCCATCCTCCACACCCATAGCTCCTGGCGAGCGACAGTCCCAGCTGCCACATACACATTGAAATTAATTAAAATTAAAATGGAAGTGGAAGTGGAAGGGGAAAGGGCTGTAGAAATGGGAAATGGAAATGGAAACGGAGCCCCGCGAAGCTGCACATGTGGCAGGCTCAAGTCCTGGTTGATTTCCATGAAAACGACTCAACCGCAGATGATGGGGAAATTAGTGGCCGGGGAAAGAGCAAAGGAGATGAGTCAAATGTACAAAGTCAAGTGCGCGGCCACCGATGAAAAATCTCTGCGAAATTAATTAAATTCTGTAATTTAAGCCCACCCCCCGGCGACATGGCCGACGCCTCCTGTAGCTCTGTGTGCTCGGTGGGGGGCTTTTATCATGATTATGTTGTGTCACTTGGCAGCACATCTGCCGGCCTCCCGCAGGATCCTTGTACCTGGGTTCGGTGACCTTTCGTCCTGACATTTAACCGTCATGCACTGCAGGCAATGCAGGCCGGGTCCCGGTGCCTCCTGCACTGAGGAAAGTTAAAGGAGACGCCTAAAAATTATAAAACTCCATTTTAACATTTCTAAATTTATATATTTATTTCATGAATTAATAAAGCTATGATTCATTATTTTTTTTTACTTTATTTTAAAGAGAAAAAATTTCTCCGCTGTTTTTTAATAAGAATTCTTTTCTCAGTACACCTATTTGTTTTGTGAAGTCGTGTATGTGAGTGTGCTTTGTGTGTGTGAGAGCAGGTCCTGCAGGCAGAGCCTTCCTGTTGCCGCCGCCGTTCGCCAGATGGCGCCACCTTTGCAGCGCTGTCAAGCGCAACGCAGCGCAAAATTATTCTAATTAGAGTTCTCCACCTGCCGCCTTGCCGTGATATCCATTACAGTGCCTTTGAAAAGTTATTCAGTTAGACAGGGAACGAGTCAGAAACGTCTGTGTGTGAGTTTTTCTAATTTGTCTGTTTTATTTTTTATTTATTTTTCGCTCTAAGCACTTTAGTTTACCAGCAGTTACACTCCTTTCAAAGAGCTAATGTGTGTGTGTGTGAGGATAAGAGCTTTTACGGGAAATGTATACAGTAATCATGCATTTAGGTTTTCAGGATGATCTTGTGGGATGTCTTTAAAGGTTTCTTAACATGTTTTTCAATTTGTTTAAAGTTTTTTAAGTGAAAAAAAGTATTTCATTAAAGTTGACTGCGCTAGAATTATTATAGATGCGAGAAAGTTTGGTTATTTTAATTGTTCTGAACCTAAAAGAACTGAAATTTATTAGGAAACTATTTATTTAGCTCATGGGGTGTTCATTTATTTTATTTTATATATAATATTATATAAATATTATAAAGATTCTTTCTCGTAAGGCCAAAAAATAAATATTTTCCTCCCAAAGTTAGATAAATTCTTCCGCAAAACCTATTTCTTTTCCTTGCAAAATTAATGCTAAGACATTTTAATAAAATATGAAATTATTTGCGAGTTCCCCTGGCAACTTGTGTGCCATCTGCCCAGCCTATTGCGTTCCAATAACTCGTCACGTGGACAACAGCTGAATAAAACATGGTTTCCGCCTGCCGAGCCTTGACAAGATGAAATTTTTAACTGTGATAGCAGGCGGAATTTATGTAGTAATCTCACGGCACGGAGACATATTCCAGCCCGGGACTTGTGTGCATGATTTATCTTAAGCCGCACAACAAAGGCGGCGAGAGCACTTCCTGTGTGTGTGCGTGATCCTGCAACCTCATCCTCCTCCATGAGGAGCAAGGACGGGCAACGGAGTGGCAACATGTGCTTAATAGTTTAACGCTTCGTGTGCCACTTAGCTGGGCATGAATGCCTATTCTGGCAAGGAGTCAGCAGCCAGGAGTTACGTACATCTTTCCCCTTCCTTCCTGCACGCCATGGTGATAATGTTGCAAGAGGAGCTGATGCTGCAGTCTGTCTTTGCCGCACTCATTTTTCGTACCCGGTCTCAGTTACAAATCCGCGATGTTGTTTTCAGCTTGCCCGCCGTTTTGCTCCGTTTGGCGAACCAAGCCAATCTCCTCTCTCGTTCCGCGACATGGATGCCAGGACGGATGGACTCTGAAGCAGACGGGGCGAAGTCCTGGTTTCGTTGCCCACCTGGCATCGCGTGTCGCATGATGTATGACATTTTTGCGCCTCATAAACACCTGGTCTCCTGCCCCTCTGGTAGTAATATACACTCACACTGAAGGAAAGGTATAAAAAATTATCTAGAAAATAAATTATGGTACAAAAAATAACGAATTTACCAAAATGATGAAGGTTTAATATTGTTACACTAAAGGAATTGAAGAAAAAGTTAAATATAAATTGAAAAAATCATTAATTTTAATAAATTGTTGAGATAAAATGCTAAATATATTCTTTTTGATCAGTAAATGCTCCTATTCTAATTTTTTGTTTAATTTGTTTAATTTCTTAACTTAAAAATAACTATAATTTGTGCTTAAAAAGGCTGTTCTTCATTTACATTTTTAAAAAGCAGGATAAACTAAATAGAGTCTCAATTAAAAAACCTAAAAAACACTCTGAACTTGACTCATAGAAATAAGAAATATGTTTTTATATTTCATGAGCTTCAGGCAATTGGTTAATTTTATAGAATTAACTTTAAGTTATCCCGTAATAATATTTACTGGTCTTCTAAAGTGTAGGTAAGGGAGTTATATTTTTTTTTTGTAACATTTTTTAATGTTTATGATAAGCTCGAATTCTTCACAACCTTTTATAAATTTTATCTATGGATTCTATCTATACTTTAATCAAAAGCTTAAAATTATCCCGTTGTAATACAAATTATTATAGAGTCTTCTGTCCCAAATCCTCTATTTTTTTAGTGCACCTGTCGCACCTGTCTGCTCTCCGCCTGGTTGCTCTTTTTTGTTTTTGTGCATCGTCCAGACAGCCCCGTTTGCAGGGCGATGGGCTTGGGGTGACTCTATTTGGCTCGGGGTGATGGTGACGATGCCGTGTTGTTTGTTTTTGTTTGCCTTGACGAAATTGGCACGACTGGCGGGCGGGGAGTGGGACATGGGGCGGTGCCGCCGTGTTGACTGTTTGCTCGTTTACGTTAACGGTGAGCTGACTTATTTTCCTCGGCGGTGCAATTCAAATATGCCGGGAGTTCCTTTACCCACAACCGGTTGATTGCACGAACCAAGTCAATTGACCTTTGGCATTCCCTTCTTGTTTGCCAGTTAGATGTAATTATTTAACTTGGATGGTAAAGCATGGAAAAATGCTTTCTGTCTGCTGATAATTAATTTCCATACATTTTGTTTTACAAAGTACGGTTATTTATTATTAAATAGAGCCACTCTCCTGTTTATAAAAACTGCCAGCATTAACGCATTTTTTCCATAATCCGTTTTTCGATTTCCGAGTACCATGTGTATTTTCTGATATATGTAAATGTAAAAAACTGTTGATGTTTGCTTTTATGTTGACCCGCAGATGTGTCTGCGAAACGAAAACAAGAATTTACATTTTCGTGTGTGATTTATCATCTTCATGAGGAAGCAGTTGATTAATCGGTTATAATACTTATATTTTATGTGCACTCCAGCCCAGCTAATTGGGCTGCTTTGGAGTAATTTTGTTGCCTAGTGTAAACATTCAAAGTTTCCCGTCCACTAATTGAATAAGTTAGTTTTCCGGAACGGAATCTGTGCGGTTATAGCTGGCTTCCTTTGGTCCGATGGAGGGGATTCGGTCGGAATTAAAATCCCCTTGCACGCATTTCTGCACACAGAGCTAACTAAACTTTTTGACTTTCATTCATTTGCCAGCAAGCTCATCATCATTTGAGCCCCGGCCTGTTGAAATACCATTAAAATCACATTTCGATTTAATTTGCATAAATTGAACCCGAGTCAGCCGCTGGAAAATGAAGCCGAACGGTAGCTCTCTCTCTCTAGTCTAAACATGAACTAAAATGCCATTGAAAATCGATTTTAAATCAATTAGAGAGTGATTTGCAATATACTGTATACTATATACACGTATTAAGCGAAATGCTCAGCTTTTGTTGAGTAAATCAACCAAAGCGACACTAGGAATGGGAGAAAATTCAGATATGTCCAAAAGTGGCTATATTAAATGCAAAATACGATATGGTTATCGATTTATTAAAATATTGGTCGTTATCAGACTGGATACTCTTACTTGCGATTCGTAGTTCCAGTTCTTAGGTGAATTTTTCAGTCCGTAGTCTAGTAAACCAATGAAATCTAATATTGTATTGCTATTCAAGGCAAAAATCATTATTGTTATCAATATAAATACTGATTTTATTTTTTAAATAAGTCGATTTTATGCCAGCATTTTATTTTTTACAGCTCAAAGCTTCAATTATTAAACGAAATCGATACTAGTAATGCAAAAAAAAAAACCCGATAGTCCATAAAAACCCGATAAGAAATGCAAATTTTGATATTATAATCGATTTGTTAAAAAATGTCATGATATCAGACATTTTCCCTATTCTGTCTTACAGCTCGAAGTTTCTCATATTTATAAACAATAAAAATAAGAGAATATTTAATTTTAAAAGTTTGAATCATTATAAAATTTCAGATATCCATAAAACGCTTTGATTATCTTACCAAATCTTCGATATTTGTAATTTTTAGTCGATATTTCACATCAGATTATCCCTCTCAATATACGAGGACATCCCTAGGCCGAAAACCACTCCCTGTCCGTTGAATTAAATGGGTCCAAGGACACGAGGGGGATTATGACACTTTTTGCGCCTCGCTGCTCGCATATTCGGCTTTTGCTTTCATTGAGCGAAATGAAAAATTCAATTAAAATGCACACATGCTCCGAGACCCAACCCTAACCCAACCGGCCAGATCCCGTGCCAGCAAAAAATTGAGAGCGGAACGAACGAGTCTGGCTCGGGTTGCTGGCAAAAAATGTGAAAAATCAGCATAACAAAGTGGGAAAAACTATGAAAATGCATTCGCCCGGCCCGGCCGTTTTCACTTTTCTTCCCTTTATTCTTTTTTGTCTGTTTGGGGAAGTCTTCCGTCATGCTCCAAAAGCCTGGCTGTAGTCCAGCCAGACATGCTCATGTGTCCGGTTCCAGGGGACAGGCTGCACAATATAACATAGTATCTCAGTGCCCCCAAAGGGTAACGGATGCGAGCGCCTGTATGTAAATAGACGAGGTCCGTAAACACATTTCATTTGCACAAAGAATTAGACCTAGAAGGGTTCGGTGATGGAGGTTCTGCGCTGGAGCTCAGCAAAATCAGCGTTTATTGTTGTCGACCTTTTTTAAAGAGTCTTGCTTTTGGGAGCAAAAAATATTTAATTTTTGCAGAGTATGATAGGCGTTTCTTGCTCATCTAGATTGTCTGAAAAATCGTTGTCTTTAAGTTCACTTTGTAACTTACATTTAAAGGTAAAACTAATTATGAGAAATATAATTAATATATTTATATTAAATTGATACCCAACACTTTATTTGGTTCAAACTAGAGTAAATTATATCTTTCGATCTTATTATCCATCTTATCCATAACATTTATCATTATCCTATTAAATTCATTAAAACCCAACCATATTGTTCGAATTTAAAAGCCCGAATAAATTGGAAACCCAACCCCACCGCTTTGTTTAATTTTCCCAAATACCAAATACCAACTGTATTAATTGGTTCAGACTAAATTAAATTTGTTTTCATGCATTTTCCGTTATTGTTTTCAATTTCGTATTTACCTTTATAATTTTTGATGTCATGCCATTGCCATTTCTGACACTCTGATATTTTTGGCCATGGCGAAATTCGTATATTTAGAGCCTGCAAATAATGCAGCGATTGCAACGAATGGCGCCGAAATATAAGCGCTAATGAAACAAGTGGAGGCCACCACCCAGCCCCACGTCCTTCGATCCTGTCAGAGTCAGAGTTGATATGGGAAAGCCGGGCAAACAAACTGCAAAGCTGAATTTACGGTTGCCGCTTTCGAATTGACAACCGGGGAGTTGGGGGCTAAAACCGGAACCGGGGATTGGGGCGGCGGCGCTGTCGGTGGCGGTGGCGGTGTGGCCCGGTTTTATGGCGGATTTCGACGAAATATAAAAATAAAATTGGATTTTAGCGTAGATTGTAGAAGGCCGTAAATATTTTTCAATTCACTAGCTCGGGCTTGAGGGGCGCAAATGGGGCTTTGGGGCCGCACACACACATATGCAAACGGGGCGTCGCGCCCATTGATTTCCCCAAGGGGCGGCGTGCAAAGGGGTTCCCGGGTCTGCGGTTGAGAATCGCGTGCGAATGATTTGGCAGAATTAACTCCCCGACACCCGACTGCCAAGAAATTCGCTGCCGAAGGCGTCGAGCCCCAGGACACGTCCCCGGAAAAGCAGGAGGATGCGGCAACATGTGGGAAGAGTGGGACAAAGAGCGAGAAGCCCTCATTTGAATGCCGAGCCAAGCGATTTCATTTTTTCCGGTGCGTGCGGGTGGCCAACCCTTTTTTGATCCTTTCAACGGCACCCAGTCCTTGCCCCAAGGCGTTAGGTATAAGTTGGAGCCTGCTTAGGCTACCTCAACAAATCCTCCGAAAACTCATTTCGTGTTGCCGACACCAAATTGATTTCATAGCCGGTTTGTGCTTTGTTTTCCAGCTAAATGCCTGTCTCACACAATCCTTTCATATCCCGGCGTTCAGAGGGATAAATATCCTAGCTGCGGTCTTGCCTTTGACTTTAACAAATATATTTATGGAGATTCCTGTGGCCATTGGGTGAGAATTTTGATTAGAGTTCGTAGTCCGTAATCTAAGGCAAAAGCTAGTAGGTTTCTTAAAAAAGTATACTTCCATGTGAAATAAAAATTAAAATATACAAAAATAAATCTTGGAAAAAAAAGATTATATTTTTTTTAGATTTATAATTTATAAAGGAATACTAGTAAGAATATGTCGGTAGTTAGACCTTGCTTATTTCAGCTTTCATCTGCATAAGTTTATATTGTTTGGCATTTACTTATTTCTTTAAGCTTTTTAAAGGCAGTGCTGCTCTCACTGGGCACCCGAGAACTCAGAGACATTCGAATATTCACAAGATAGCTTCCCGAAGCTGTCCGAAGTGCCTTCCTCGGTTCTGACGCTCTGTGTGGGCAGCTTTGCTTTATCCACTCGAAGCAAGCCAATATTCTGATGCTGATAACTATTATTAGCAACTAAAAGGGGACATTTACAAATCTATTAATTTCATAATTGTTTGTTAAGAAATATTTAGTAGAAAATAAATTCAAAATCGAAGATAAGGATGTCATGAACAAATTGTAATAATTATTTATTAATTTTTTTCCATCGGTGCTTGGTCACCCCCGCCGACTTGGGCGGCATTCTAGACTGGGGATCTGAGATGGCGGGCCGATCGCTAGGCAAGCGGTTGAAGCAGATGATGGACCGGTTCCACCAGGCTGCCTTCAGCCCGAAGTACCTGCTGTTCACAAATATCGGAATCTCGGTGGGCCTGAACATGGTGGGCGACACCATAGCGCAGTCCTACGAGCGCATGATCGGGGAGATCCCCGAATGGAACAAAATCCGCACCGTGCGGATGGGTATTTCTGGGGTGACGGTGGGCGTGGTGTGCCACTACTGGTACCATTATCTGGACTACCTCTTTCCGAAGCGCACCTTGAAGGTGGTGGTTATCAAGATCCTGTTGGACCAGTTCATCTGCTCACCCTTCTACATCGCCGTCTTTTTTCTAACAATGGCCCTGCTGGAGGATACGACCTGGGAAGAGCTGAAGCAGGAGATCCGCGAGAAGGCCCTCATCCTGTACGCCGCCGAGTGGACGGTGTGGCCTCTGGCCCAGTTCATCAACTTTCTGCTAATCAAGCCCCAGTATCGGGTCTTCTACGACAATACCATAAGTTTGGGCTACGACATCTTCACCTCCCAGGTCAAGTATCGCAAGAAGCCCAGCGTGGAGGAAGAGCCTAAAAAGGGAAAATAGATCTAGCTAAATTTTTAGAAATATAGTCCGTGTTTCCGTTCCAAGAGTTGCAAATTTAATTAATTTAAAGTGAAAATATAAATAGAAACAAAGTAATAAATAAGCACTTTGTTTTAAAAAGAGAACCTCTTATGATTTTTCTTGATTTTTCAGTTAAGAAATTAGTTTAAACACATAATTTAAAATCAGCGTGTGACACAAAATTGCCGCCATCACAATCTTTCTTTAACTGCCACTAAAATGTTCGTTAAAATCCGTTTCGCAATAAATCATTCGCAATGCCCGAGCATTCTTAAAGAGACACATGCTCTTATTGGGTGTCGACGCTAGCTCAACCTGACACCATGTCCCCGGGTGTCAGGCAGCGCTCCCTCGTTTGGGCGATGGGCAATGGACAATGATGGAAGGTGACCCCATCCGAGGTACCCCATGACCCGATGTCAGCAGCAGAACCTGGGCGGACCTTCGTCGAGGGCTGCGAAAGAGCAGATACTCGGCGGGTGAATGGCATCGAGGACCGGGGAGACACTCGAGCCGTGAGCCCTCGACGAGGAATTGTGTCAAGCATACAAAATAAATAAAGGCACAGGCCGGGCACAAAAAAAAGTGCTAAGAGAAAGGGAAATCAAGTGACAAAATTGATGTCAAGATGAGCGAGTGGCGGCCGGGCCAGGACATTCACAGCCACATCCAGATGCAGACGGAGACGGAGACGCAGACCTGGCTTCACGGCCAGCGTCAGGCGACGCCACGAAGGATGTGCACACACTCACACACACATGGCAACTAATCCAATTTAAATCTCTTAACATGATTTGCCGCTTTCTTTTCATTTTGTTGGATTTTATGCCATTATCCCTTTTGGTCTCCGTGTGTCCTTTCGGCGACCGAACGACGCGAAGCCAGATCCTTCTCACAGTGGGTGAAATTATATTTTTGAGTATTTATTAAAAGTGTTTAAATAGTTAGTTTGTGTTCTAAGAAATATTTAGAAATAATATTACTAAATTCTTAAACAAAGTACTAAAGTTTAAATTTACATTCTTGTTAAAATTTCCCTTACGAAATATTAAACATTTTCCACTGTACATTCCTGCCACTGGCAAGTTGACTTCCTGTCCTTACTGTTATCTCTCCCAAGAAGGACGCGCCTGCTAAGACCAAGGACACCAAGGACTGCGGCCAAAGGGTTTATTTATTTGGTTTAGCGGCTGCCTCGGTAGCTTTAGTCGCTCTATCCTCATTTTGTGATTTAATTTAAAAGCTCAGTCCCTCTTCCCTCCTCCGGTGTCCTTTTCCGGAGTGGGAATGGAACGGGGACGGAGACGGAACTGGGGGGCTTTTCGGCACGTGGCCAGCCGACTCGGCTGGGGTCCTTGATGAGTTGTGTGTGTGGTTAAAGTATCCCAAATGAGACTACGTGTTGATGACCAAGTTTGCGGAGTCACCGCCGCCGGCTAACCGAAGTCAACCAAGAAAAACAGGAGTGCAAAATAAAGTTGTCGGCAAGTAAGAATGCCAAAGCTGATCTTAGCACTTTGGCATTAATTAATTAAGAGATAAGTGCGAATATAAAATGATTTTCAGATAACAATATTAATGAGAAACATTTTAATATATCCTAGAGTAGGGGTAGAAGGTATTGTTCACAGATTTAATTTCGTTTTTCTTTGGAAAACAAAGGAATATGTCTCACAATCTGATTTATCAATCGTTTAAAGACTTCCCGTTTGAAATCTACCACACATCAATTAGATTCACACCCATCGGCAGTATGTATTACGACACTGATCGATATCTGCCTCCATATACGCTCCATTGAGTACTCCGGGGTACTCTCATCATCCGTCCGGTTCAGGTGGGGCCAGCCACGTTCACTTAATTGGCACTCAGAGCCTTCAAACAGAAATGCCAATGATGTTTGTCTACGAAATTACCCCGGCGAGGAGGAGGACGACGGGTGTGCCGCTATGCTAGGCAGTCCCTACGAACCCTGCCTGTCATGTGTGTAAGTGTGTGTGGGTGCGTTCCGTCCAAACTCTGGACTCCCGGAGTCTGTCTAGGGGGTCCTACTATAACCTATGCCCTCGTAATGGTATTGTGTGGGCGTGCACTGAGCTAAAAATATGTTTAAGCCGAGAAATTAGGACTTTTTGCAACATTTAAATGGAAATTAGGAACATTTTATGTTCTAAGAAAATAATGTTATTTTAATTTTATTTATTGTTTACTATTAATAGTACAATTTAGATTTTGGCATCCCTAATTTTTAAAGATCCTGAAGCATTAAAGTACAAATTAATTAGTGATTATATTCATAATTTTTTAAAAGCCCAAAAATCATGTATAGTTGGGATTATCCGATAAATATTGTAACGAAGCTGAAAAAAGTTCCCAAATAATATTCTTTAATTAAGAAAAGTAGCCTCATAACTTAATTATTCATTTTCCTCTCAGTGCACCCCAGTTGCTTGAAAACAAACTGGGCATAAGGATGAAAAGGAAAGAGGAGGCTGAAGCTGACTGGCGGCGCATTGTGCAGCCGCCACATGCCCAGCAGTTATAATTCCATTTGCGATCATAAAAATGTATTACGAGGGTAAGCTGCTCATAACAGGCTACTTAATTAACGAGGTATTCATGGGGCAGCTCGACGAAGAGCACTAGGGCCGGGCCAGTCGCCCTTTTGTTTCGCTAAGTGTACGAGGAGTGTACACGGGTGCATACAAGCGCCCTCTAACCTCTTTTTTTTCGTAATGAAACGACATAACTGCCTTCCAAGCACGTGGCATATGTTGCTGGGACTGCTGGGGGATCCCCCCGCCTCATCTTCACCAGCGGAAAAGTTGCGTCAACTTAATTAGCCATAAATTAGCCAGGATTCACGCGTTTTTAACGACTTGTTTGTTCGACCAAGGGCGGGACCAGGGGACGACCACGGAGTGGGGCTGGGAAAATGATGGTCCTGTCCCATCACGATGGCACTAAGTCCATCTGTCAGCCAACTTGAACGAGTTAATTTATTTATCTTGCCGCAGCAGCCTCGCTCCGACCCCTGGTCCTAATGCCGGTTGATTTATCTAGGAGAGAGTGGTTCAAAAACTTTTGGAGAACGGAGCGTTTCATGGCTGTGTCGAAGTCTTATTGCGGACAGCATTGATAAATACGGGTGTAAACAAGATGCTGCTGTTGCTGCTGCTTCTGCTGCTGCTGCGTTTAAGTCAAGATAAGCCAGGGATCAGAGCATTAACATGGCACAGTAAATGGAGAAGAAATGCAGTCATTACGGGGGACTTTTCCAGCCGAAGTTGATGGATTTCTTAGGATATATACACTTATATCCCTGTTCTTACTAAATAATAAGTTTGGTAGTATTTAAAATTAAATTAAACTCTTATATTTAAATATTACAAGAATAAACCAGGCAATAAATAAATACAAAATAAAATAAATGCAAGCACCCTCTTTATGAGTATAAAATAACCCACAAACCCATTAATATTGTGACCAAATTCTATAGAATTACCAGCAAGAACCTAATTATTATAATAATTATTAGTTAATAACAAGCACTCCTTAATGGTCCTCCACTCATATTGATTTTCATTTATAATCCCCAACTCTCTGGCAAATCCCGCTTGGCAAAACTTCTGACAAACTATAAAGGGATCTACGAACACATATGTGTGTGTTGGCAAATCCCTCTGACCGCCTTCCGTTCCGTTTGGCAACGGTCAAGGGGCTTCCTGGAGGGCCATGATATTTCACAGCTGTTTGGGTAGTAAATCAACCGCATAATGGAGCCATACAAAGGCCATCCGACGTCAGCCAGCATCCAGCTGGTCACTTTTGGGCCTCCGCTGTGGCGGGGGGGAGGGCTAGTTGATGATTAAAAACTTAATTGTCGGGATCTGGAAAATTGAATGAACATTAAAGTGCCCAGCCAGAAGGGATCATGAATCATGGTCGGGCAACTTCATGCGAGCTTTTCAATCTGGTTCGCATATTTAAGCGTAATACCTTCAATCCGGGCCCCCAACTTTTATGCCAGCCGAGGGCGCCGCCGAATCGCACTAAAATCAGCAACAGCAATCCCAGAAACAACAGCGATGGGGCCAACAATAAGAGCAAGGCAGCAACATCAACAACTCGGCAGTAGCAACAGCAGCAACAGCAGCAGCAGCAGAACCACAGCAACAATCGGAATGAGAGCAGCAAATTTTAACGAGCTCCACAAAACCCCAGCGCTCTGCTTTTTAAAGCCGCTTTCATTTACCCGGCCCAAACGCCGCCCCCCCTCCCTGGCTGTGTAATTACAAAAAAGCCGCGGGCTAAAGTTGGGAGCAGAACTTGACAAATGGCAACGGTGGGAGCGACGGTGCTGGGAACGGGCCGGTTAACCAGGATAATAGGATGAAACAAATGTAAATGAGCGGGGGGAGCGAGCGGCTGCAATGGGAAATGTGCTCTCAACAAAAACCAAAACAATACAAGATAAAAACGAGTTTAGTGTCGCGACAGTGGGATACCCGGGTTCTGTGATTATTATTCCCTCTGATTAAAGAATAAAAAAATATGCAAAATGTATATTCGCTTGAATTAAAAGCAGAAAGTGAGAGAAGTGCCAGAGAAGTCTCTGTGGATTTAAAAATAAATAATAATGTAATACAAATAATCTTACAATTTGTATAAATTAATAAACCCTTTCTACCACCTAAATATAAATCCAGTATACCCTTAAACTCTACATTTAATGGATATAAAAATAATAAAAGAAAATAACACTGCGGCGCAACACAACAGCAAATCGGAACACTGAAACGTTGACTCAAAAATCTGTTAAAGACATCTCCAACTGTGTGTTTTTTTCTGCGTTGCTTCTGTGTCCCAAATGGAACAGCGCCGCAGGTGTCGTGTCCGTGGAATAAAACACAAAAAAAGAAGCAGAAATCGCGACGCGTGGCTACGGGATTTATGGACCTGGTATGGGAACTACAGAACATAGTGAAAAGTTGGTCGTGTCTAGATTTCCATGTGCGATACCGGCAGACTACGACAAATATTTTAAGCTCTATCTTGATGCTGTCTGAATTCACTTATTTGGTGTACAAATTTACAGGCTCTGCTAGTCCAAAGTGTCAAGATACAAATGTTTTTTCGGGCCTGTTCTTTATTTTTATTTGTCCGGCAGCAGACACAAAGCTTTGTTATCAAACGAATTCCGTTTGCATATCGTTTTTTTTAAAGGATTGGTTTGTATTTTTATGTTTTGTTGGCACGGCAATTATTTGACAATATATTGCAATGCAAAAACATTTTTTGGTACAATATAAGGGATCAAAAAAGTGTAGTTAACATGACATTTAATACCTGCATGGGGACATTTATGGATTATTTTTGCAATAAACTATTCGCAAAGAAATATTGTTATTTGTGGCGCAGAATTTAATTAAAAAGAGTTCACTCTAAATAAGGATAATATAATATTTTCACTTCAAAAGTTAACAAAATTTTAAATACTTTATTTTTGAGTCATAATATTAAATAGCTTATAATATATATAGCACATATTACCATTATTTTTCTAAATCAAAATATACAAGTACACAATCAAGCGCCATCTTGGTCCCCCATTGCGGATGAGTGATTTTCCAAGAAAAACTATCAAATATTGCTCATCCGCACTGGGGGCCCATAACAACCACTTGGGACCTTTTTGCAGTTGAGTGATTTTTTCAAATATGGTTTTATTTTAATCAACGATTTCGCTCAGTGCGGAACAGGGAGCAATATCTGGATTCCCTCATGGTTTTTATGTTCGCTCAGCACTCACAGTCAATATTTCGCTGGCCGTATCAGAAAATCATTTGCAGGCTACCGCCGTCGTGCAATCAGCGGCCATTCAGCCAGGTCATTCCCTTTGGAGCCCGGTGCCTCCAACTGCTCATCATCCGCATAAACAGTAGTTGGTGGCGGCAGGACTCTCAGGCCCAACAGTTGGTTGCACATCTGCGCATTGCAGGACCAGCAGCACTGCACCGCCCGCTCTGCTGGGATTTCCCACATCGCACATCTCCGTCGAGCGGCAATTAAAATCTTGTATTCGAGTTCTGTGGGAGCAGCTTTAATTTCCCACGGCGTAGGAGAATCAACATGGCTTCAACGCAGACGATAGGAGCAATCAACTCCGCCAACCCCTTAACTAAGCCGACACTTGGGAAAATGAAACGCAAAATTAAACTCGCATTTAGCATATAAATTGCTTGTGGGATTGTAGAATTCGGATGGAATTTCAAGCATTTTATTTGTATTTTTTATACGAAAATGACTATTAATTTTGGGATGAATCTGAAGGTGTAGGCAGCTTGTACTTACTTCTGTTTCTACTTTTTTATATTAATAAAAATTCGAAATAATTTATTCTTTAATTCATTTTGAACATAAAATTAATAAGTCTCTTCTAAGCTCTGTTTACACCATAAAAAATCCATTATATTGCCACTAGAATTTAACTAGAATAATTTTAATTATTTCTTATTTATCAGGAAATGTACTCGATATTTAAGCACCTTTCAAACTGTTTTTTATTTGTATTTTTTCAATGTTTGTTAATTTTTCCTGTGCACGAAACGGAATCAAAACAAAACACGTCAAGTGGGGGTAACTAGGGGGGTAGCGTCTGCGGCGAAGAGCCGCCTAGTCCTGGCCCGAGGACTCGTCCGGCGCATGCTCCGCGCCTGCACAGACTCCGGCGAATTGGCGGCGCACAAAATCTCCAGAGATGGCCAGACGGGCTCAGTTGCTGCAGGACTGTCGCGGGATAAAGATTGCCGAAAGGACAAAGGCGCACGAGTTTTTCGGGCGCGATGTGAGCAAAGCCAAGGGAACGCGCGCGAAAACTTCCCTCCCACTCCGCCACCCCCGAGAGAGCAAGTGTATTGGTGTCTGTACAGGTGGAAAACCCACAGAGGCCAGAGCAAATCGAGGAATTGTAATTGTAATTCGTAAAGCAGTGAAGTGAAAGCGTAAATAGTGAGGCAACCACGCCCTGAAAACCAACAATGGAGCACTTACGCCCCATGAGCTACGAGGAGATGTGCCAGATGGAGATGCTGCAGGCCGCCGGTGGATCGGGCGCATCTCCAGGACAGCCGCCAGCCATGATGCCCATCATGGTGATACCCACAGCCCTGCTGCCGGCTCCAGCCGAGGGGGCGGTGGGTGGATGTGGAGTGACGGCAGGAGTGCCTGGCGGTGGGCTGGTGGAGCACTACTATCAGCTGCAGCCCACGCACCACCTCCTGCCAGCCGAGGCGGCAGCCCCCACACCGAATTCCGGCGAATTGGCGCTCCTGCAGGGCGTCGAACAGATTCCACACACGATCCAGCATCCACAGCAGATGAATATCCTGTGCACGGGCACGCTGGGACGCCCACGAATGCCGGCGTCTGCCGGCGGCCATAATCCAAGTCTTAATCCCAATCCCTCGGTGGCGGCCACCTTGCCGCGCGGCTTCCAGCCGGCTGCCTTCGTTGCGGAAGTGGAGTCGGACTTTGAGGGCAGCGAGTGCGGGGCTGGCGGGATGACCACCACCTGCATGCCGCACTTCCGCTTCGGCGGCTGCGGCCTTCAATCCCTGCAACACCACCCCCAGCAGCAGCAACAGGATGCAGTGGTGGGCTGCGGTTCGCTGGCCTACATGATGGGTTCCGGCACGCTGGGCCGGGGCAGGCGGCTAGCCGGCGGTTTGACCGGGGGAAAGCCCAAGCGGGTGTCCTTCAAGGGCGACAATCTGCCGCCACCGTCGCCGCCGCCACCTCCAGCCGTGGAACTGGACGAGAATGGATTGCCTATTCCAGGGCCAGGCGATACCGGCAGCTGCTCGTACATGCACTTTGACAACTACATGGACTACCAGGTGGGTGGTGCACTCCAGGGGGATGGAAATAAGAAAAAACTAAGCTATACAAAAATACTAAAACAGCAGAGAATTCAATGACCAGCTTTAAAATGTGTTGTCCTTTTTAAATAATTAATTATAACCATTCAACAACCACGTAATGTCTTCATAAAAAGTTCTTTCTTCGCCCTTAAACTTGTGGTTAATAAAGAAATTTAATTAGGAATTTATCTCTTATCATAAAAATATGAGCAATCTCTTTTTAAAGAGCCTTTAAAGTACTCTCAGCTATCTTTAGCTATAAACTGCTTTTTCTGTGTAGCTTTTTCTTTGTGGATAAATATTAAATTCTCCTTTTTGTAGATTGTAAAAATATATGGTTGGCTTAGCCATTAGATCCCACTAAAGAATTGGACTATCTCCATTCGAAGGTGGAGCTCTGATAAGGCTAGGACCGCTCCTGCTACTCTAATTGGCATTCATGGCCTTCTTCCCGCAGAAATTGGATATGGGGATGGGGAAGCATTTACGATTATTGCCGGGTCTTTGTGTTCGTGCCGCGATTTCACTGACGAAAACGCCTGTCACAATGGCGACACTGAGAGAAATATAAATTTAATATAGAGAAAAAAGAAAGATATAGAGATAATAAAAAAGATAATTAAATTTAAAGTTTTCTAGAAAAACATTTTTATGCTTTTGCGCTAAGAAATAATTTATTTCCTATCCTAAAGAATGTAACTTAGGTGACTTAATTGACTTTCATCAATATTCAATCCCCCAATACCCTCAAATAATTTAATTAGCTTCTCAAAATCAATATTTTCCTTAGTGTGGAGAATGCCTTAACAGAATCAAACGACCTTGCCTTGAATGGAAGATGCTCCGCTTTTATTTCATCCAGATAGGGATCCGTTATGCAGATTCCCCCATAAAGAGGCTCGTATACTTTTATGCCGCACATATCCGCTATATCCGCATCCCTTCGTTAAACGGTATTCCCCGTAGTTGATTTTATGTCCTCGCTGGCGGTGACGACATAAGCAGCTTACAAAGAGGTCAAACCAAAGCTAAATCAGATATTTAATAATATTAAAGTGGGTCTTTCATCAAATTAAATAGATATATGACAAACAAAGATGGAAATTCAACCTTTAATTTTGTATTAATAGGAAATAAAAGAGCATTTATGGCAGCTTTTGAGTGCTAAAATTAAATAACATTCAAAACTGTATGTAAATATATTCAACGTTTATCATACATTGAAAGGAGTGCACTTGCCTGGGTTTATTTAGAGAGACGAACATCCATCCACCTGCTGAAATATGCAAATTGGCTCTGTCAGATGTTGCATTTGAATTCGAGGTGTGGAGTCAAAAAGTTGTGTAAACTGAAGTGAATATAACGCATCAAAACCAGATGAATGTTTAATTATTTGCGGTTGCATTGATTGAAACAGAAAAAAAGATCAATCTATTCTGCACCCGACAAGTGGCAAAAAAATTAAAAATAATTCTGCGGTTAGCCAATGAATAAAAGGGTCTGGATGCTCAGAAAAAAATGGAGTTGAATCTATTAAAAATCACTTAAACTCGGCCAATTGGAACTAATTGATTTATTATTAAATATAAATAGGTACTTCTTAAGGTTTCCTATTCTAAGCCCAAGCAAACATCTCTTTAAGCCTTAAATGTTCCCTAAAATCTCCTTTATGCAATTTCAAACTTGAATAGTTTATATTTGCCGTCGCTATTCGACAGAAAAGATCAAGGAGAACCATGATAAATATCAGCGATTTTATTTACATTGGCGAGGGACACACACATCCTGTGACCAAATCGGGCAAACGATTATTTGCATGTAACTCAATTTGCTGGAACTCCGGGCGCTGGGGTGAATCAAATCCAGGACATGATTCCTATCGGACTGGCAAAGCCACCACTGGCTCAAGAACCGAAAACTCAAAGGGGGAAACGGAAAAAAGTCCTGGGGCCGGGGCAATTGTCCTTCGGAGCCATTACTCACCGGGAACGCTGTCATCTTTGGTCGCCGGCGCCATTTGTTCACATTTGAATAATAAATTAAATGTTGCAAATGTCGTGCTGTTGCAGTTGCAGATTCAGTTTTCAGTTTCAGTTGCCTTTCACCAGCCCGGGCATTTGTCCAGGACCAAGCTCCTGCTTCTGCTCCTCGGTGCTTGGGTTTTTTATGCGTTCCGCCAAAGCCATAAAAATCGCCATTATTTTCCAGCTCCCCCACAAGCCTCGATCCTCCCTCAGTCTTCATTTCGCGCTTTGTTGCCTTGTCCACTGTCAGGACTTACTAGAACACAGAGAAAAATATAGATTAATGGAATCACCACGAGAAACATTAAATCTAAGAATATTAAATTAAATTGAGGAAATAAAAATGGGTAATGGGTCTTTAAAATAACTTGAAAAAATGCAATTCTATAAAATTTTTTGGCTGAAATTTTTTTCACTGCCTCCCTAATCCGTGTCGATGGCTTCGCTCCGATGCTGCTCCTTATTGAGTTTGCCAATAGTTGGCCAGAAAACCCTGACACCTCCTCCGCCGCCCCTTTTCCATTGACACCACCCAAAAGCGTCAAGTCCGCACTTTCGGCTGTTGTAGTCAAACTTTTCATCCGCCCCCCGAAATTTCCTGTGTTTCTCGTGTGCAAATAGTTTCTGGCCAGGAGCTGCCGCCATTCATTCAAGGAGTTTTTCCCTTTTTGGGCCACTGTTCCACCGCAGCTCCAAGTGAGTTTTGATTGATGGATGCGGTGGTGGCTGCGTGTCAAGTTCGGCACAACCAGACACTTCAAATCCATTGTCGTGTCCCGGGCTCCGGCTTGGTGTTGAGGGCTGTCAGGATCCAGGAATTCAACGTGCAAGTGATGAAGCGCTCTGCCATGAGCCTGCACGTGACTCCAGAGAATAACACATCCAGCGAAAATTCAGTTTTTGTGCAGAGGGAAAAAATAAGTGGAAGAGTATTAAATTATCAAGAGTATGGAATCAGAAATAGTTAAATAAAATCGTTGCTTTTTTATTTAATAATCTATTTAGAGGATTTTATATCTTTAAATGAGTTTAATACTTTAATATTATGTTTTTAACATACTTTGATTTCGTAAATAATTTTAATAATTTAAAAATATTCAAAATTAAATAGTATTAGTTGCATATTTAAACAGAATACCTCTAAAAAGAACTTGATTTTAACTATTTTCAGTTATTTATTATTTTATCATTGCTATTATTATTATTACTAAAGACTGTGTTTTTCCTCTCTGTACCTCAAGAATTGAATCTTGAGTCAAGCATTCTTTTGGACAACTTTTATTCGATTTCCCTCGACAAAAGCAACATTTCTTCATCGAAAGTTGCGTGCTTTTCGCCTGATAAGACACACACCCATCAATCTGGGCCGGATAATGCATTAATTCGGCCACAAGGCATTACAATTAGGAAAGCGCTCGTCCGCTTAACGCAATCGCCAGCCAAATTACATTTGAGGCCAAGTCCATTGAGACATACAGCATACATACATCCTGCACTCCGGTGTCCCAGGCAGGGCCAATCAGCTTTAAATTGTTTAATGAACACTTAGAACGTTTCGATTCCGTTGGCAAAAGCAAACACAAGACACGGGCTGAGGGCCGATGGACAAGGGAGGACGGGATAAAAGTGGGTGGAAAGTGGCTAAAAAGTGGGCTAAAAAGTGGGCGGGGCGTGCGGACAGTCGCCGGTCATCGCCCACATAAGTCGCAATGGGAGGGCAGAGTAAACAAACAAAATGCGAAACACTAACACAGCCATTGTGGCTAACGCCGACGGCCAACAGTCTGCTGTGCCTCAGAACCATCTCCTGCCCCGTGCACAGTGAGAAATCACAAGACAACACAACAAATTCTCATAAATTATGTATTTCTTTAAAGGAAACTTAGGTCTTATAAATAATTACTTGGGAGATGTCAGCAAGACATTTTAGATTCTAGAAGGGAAGCTAACGTCGGGGTGCTTTGTAATTATACAACAAGGTCTGTGTTAATATTTTTTGTAGGATGGTTTTTTTAGTAAGAAAGTAAAATATGTACAAAATATAAATAACTGAAAAATATTTAAATAACTAATTATAAAACATTTCATATAAAAATATTTAATTTTCCTAAAAGAAATCGAACTTTTAATATAAAGAATACCATCAAAGTTCTATAAACTTCTTTTGCTATTTAATAAATGCAAAACTCTCTTTTTAATAATAAATATAAACTCATAAATGCTCATCCTATACCTGCCCCAAGAATTCCAAAACATTTTCTGTGCACTTTTGGTTGGGATTCGGGTCCTTCCACCATTGCATTTGTATTTGAATGTGGCTGTTGTCGGAGCAACCTCTGTGCGGAAGGCAGAAATTACGTAGCAGCCACAAGGCAATTTGTGGGCTGGCAGCAGGACGACGACGAGAGAGGCAGGCAGGCAGGCAGTCAGGCAGGACGAGGATGAAGCTGATGTCCATCAGCGTGAAATGGCCAAATGACATTTGAAAAACTAAAAACAGCAGCAGCTGGCAACGACCGAACTCGACAACTCCCGGGCTCCTGCTGCGCACACTCTCCGGGGTCCGGGGCTCGGGGTCCTTGGCATCCGGTCCGTACAATGGGGGAGCAAGGATAAAGTTGACCGCAAATTCTTTGTACATTAGTTTCCCTTCATGGCCGAATCAATCATAATCAACACCGAGAGAGAGCCACTCGATAAATTGATATGGTGAAGTTTATTGCATTGTCTGCGAAAGTTATTACCCCTTACGAGAGAAAGTTGTCTTATGACGCAGATGTAAGGGTGCGAGATATCTCATAACATCTTAACTTGACAGAAAACAAGAGAAACCAAGAGCCATCAAGATAAATGAACCATTTTGGGGTCTTCTTAAAATCTTGAAATATAACAAAAGCAACTCAATGTTTAAACGTTTTACTAAAGATCCGAATTATCCTGCTAAACCCTATAGTAAATCAAAAAATTTTCGCGAAAACAAACTAGTTGAGGGCAAGAGATTAGGTTTTGCAACCAATTTACCTTTTCTTTTTCGAGCATTCACCGGAAGTGGAATCCTTTTTGGCACTCACACCTAGCCCGAAGCTCTTGCCAGTCCACTCTCCAAATTCCCTACGGACCTCCGGGGGAATATTTATGGAATGGATTTGCTTTGTTTCCCCTGAGTGCCGCGTAGAACATGATATATGCATGTGGCCGGGGATGAGATATGGCATGACAAATACTTTTCAGCATACAGCAAAGAGCGCTTCCTGTCCACCCAGGCTTCAGCCTCAGCCCCAGCCTCGGCCTCAGCCTCCTCCTCTTGGCCCTTTTTGGCTGTTGCACATGCGGCACAGATTTTAGTTGTTTTTAGTCTCGCACTAAATTCTCGCTGCCAGGGAGCAGGGTGTTTCTGCAGAAGCAAAAACTAAAAAAAATAAATGGAAAAAAATATAGAGGTTCTACTAAAAACTGCAACGGCAAAAGGGAAAATAATGGCGGAAACTATAAAGCATTCCGTAACAGTTTTTTCTTGCTCCCGTTTCTATTTTTTGCCGTTGCCGTTTTCATTGTTATTGTCCTTGTTGACGTTGGTCCTGTTGCCGCCTGCCTTTCGCCTTTTGTGCGAACTGAATGACTCTGATGTTGCTGCTGCTGCTGCTGACATGCTGCAGGTTGCTGGTTCTCGTGCTGAGGCTGCCAGGAGGAGTTGTTACCATTCTTGTTGCCGCATCGTCTGCTCATTTTTATTTAAAACTCAATTGGACGAATTTCTGCCCCGGGTCGGGGATCAGGCAACAGGCAACAACAATGGAGCCAATTTGTGCGCCGTCCGCCAGACGCACAAGCGCCATCATCATCCATTTCTATCGCACTAGCTTTAAAGTGGAAACTTTATGTGGGTGTAAATAAACAGCTAAGCGAGCTGTATTATTATATCTTATCTAAGAGATCTAGACTTACCCCTTTACCAAACAATGTTTAGCTTATTTTAAATAATTTTAAAGAGCTTTAAATAATAGTTTGAAAATAACTGAAATATAGCTATATTAGCTGCATAATAATACTTCCTTCCCTTTACCCATTTTCAGCAAATAAGTAACTTTTCATCTCTGAGCTTGTTTAGTTCTTAAGTGCTTGGATTAAGGCAAGTCCCCTATTAAGTTGCAATTAGTTGGCACATCGAAAAACAAACTAATTTTCTACGTAAATGCTATGTTTTTTTTCGTGTTAGTTTCCCGGTAACGTGTCAATGGAGGGCATCACCCGGACTAAACTAATTATAAAGTTGGCGCAACTAAGGCAAACCTGTGGGACAGCTCCTGTGCAGGCTGCTGGCTGCTGGCGTCCGTGGTCATGCATTTTTGGGCCAGCCCTGTCGCCTGCCAAAATGCGAGCAAAGTCTGTGGGAAATGTGGCCAAATCTGCTGGCCGGATTACAGCTTTAGAGCTCCAGAGCTCCCGCAACGCCGAGCCGGCGATGACGATGATGCGACCTCCGCTGGCAAACAAACTTTTCGCGTCACAGCTAGCCAGCCTGTCCTGCGCCCGGAAAAGCCAGCCCAGCCCGCGTCCTTGCGCCCAGCGGAAAAGTGCAGTGCACTGTACAATGAAGCGCCTTTTAAGCAGCACGGTGGCTCCGAAACTTTTTAGCGCTGCTTTTTTTGTTAGCAGGAAATCTAGGGAAAAAATTATGCACTGTGCGATGCAAGTGAGCGCGGGCGAGGGTGCCGGCGATAGCGGAAGCACGTAAAATATTTGCATTTTTATTAAAAATTGAATAAATTGAGATGAATATTTCTTGCGCTGCCAAAAAGTTCTCCCCTCAGTCATCTTGTTATCGTTTTATTACTTTCGCGGAGCCGGGCAAAAGTTTTCAGCTTTTATGAAAGTTAATTTCGCTGCCTGCCTGCTGCCTGCTCTATGATGTTTGAAATTCATAATTAAAAATAGTTGAAAATGTAGCGAGCTGTCAATGGCCACATCACCCTTTTGTGGCTGTATGTGTGTTATATAATTTAATTAAATTTATTCTGTGGCCAGAGCTGCGCTTTTCATCACGCTCACAGCCCTCATACGCCGTGTGGTGCCGATTTTCCAGCTAATTAGCCTCGGCCCGGAAGCGCCAAGCAAAACTGTAGGAAGGAATGTCTCTTACAAAAATGCACAGCTGGAAACCATATTTATTTCACATAAAAATAGGCAGCATTGAGTTAATGAATGAATATAATTAAAAAGGCTTTCATGTAGAAATGGAAATACATTTCGCTAAAATGTAGCATAGTTAGTGGGGCAATTGGGAAAAATAAACAATACAAAATATTTTCAATTCTTTTGGATGAACTGGGAAACTGTTTACCATTTAAGCGACCTTATTTGGTGTTAAAGCATATCATTAATTATTTAAAATGCTACATTTTCTAATGCAAATACTTTTTAGCCCTCTAAAGGCATGAATATTTTATTTACTTTTAAACTCAGTTTGAAATGCATTAAGCAAGGCTTTTAGCTAGAGGGAAAATAATAAAGGAGTGCAATGTATACATACCAGTAAACATATAACATTTTTATGCACCTATTTTTAATAACAAATAATTGTTTAAGTTTTTATAAATTTATATCAAGTTCCCATGAAATTAAATCTTTGTTTAAATGAGGTATTAGGTAATATTGGAAATGAATAAATATCGATATATTTTTTCTTACTTTATTTCTACTTTATCTGGAGGCCTTAACCACTTACTATTTATTTTCACTAATTAATTTTTCAATAGATTAATTTATAAATGCATTTTTCTTTACTTTACTTTATTACCACAAAGTTTCATCTTCACATGCACATACTGTATTTATTTAACAACTCCCTCCCAAAAAAAAAGGTTTTCTTTATATCCAAAGGAAAGAGCAACGTTTCAAGTTTGTTTTCAATTTAATTTCTTGCTGCGAAATGTCTCCGTCTTGGAATTCCCAGGCATGTGCCAAGCAATGTGCGCTTTTAGATTTGATTTGTACTTTGCTCAGTTTGGCATAATTCCTCTGGCAGTCGCAATATAAACAAATCATTGCCCTGCCCCTGGCCAAACTTTATGTCACAACTTTCACACGACAAAGTTTCCCTTTTGTACTTTGTGCCCCCGAGGAGGAGTGAGGGATTCAGATGAGAAGGAGAAGTTGGCTTTTTCGGACCCGAATCCGGATCCGGGGACACATGTGGTCCCAGGTCCATGAATTATGACTAAGGCTTAATTATGTCAGGCCAAGATTAGCCCGGCGCAGCCATGATGCCTTCACTCGCATTGACAGAATGTGGCTAGGGAGCGGGTGTGGGATTGGGAATGGGTTCTGGGCCATTATATTGATTCTGATACGGTTATTCGGTTCATTAAAAAGTTTCCCCATGAGTCGTGTTGATGTTTCATGCAAGTTATGAATATAGCAGGGCGCCGAAAGTTTTCGTCTTCTGCTGCAGTTTTAATTAGGGCACAAAATCAACGAAGAAACTTTGACGCACTTTTAATGAAGCAACTTTCCGACGCACGGTTGTATCACCCGGCAGTCAGCCCAGGCCCAAGCCCAAGCCCACGCCCAGGCCACCCTTTCCAAGTTGAACATTGTTTTCTGGTGGGTTCGAGACCTGGTTTCGAACGCGTCCATAGCGCCCACAAACATACATATATTGTCTTTAAATGTTCGGAAAAAAACCGAAACAGCATCGAAAGTGGTTACTAATCGATTTACATCAGGGGTCCGCACCACTACAGTCAAATGCCAACATTGCATTTGTATGAGTGAACATTGAACACTCTATGGCTAGATATGAGAAAAAAAAACCGCTAAAATATATTGTTATATGGCAACCAAATTAGCTATAACCTAAAAACTAGCTATTTAACGCTAAAAAAAGCTACATTTAGACACACAATTACAATTAGTCTTCACTGATTTTTCTGTTCTCTTTTGTGCATACTATGCGTGAGCGGCAGCGACGCCGGCAGAGAAATTTCCTATCCCACGGGATAGGGCCGTGCGGACCCCTGATTTACATTGATATAGATACCTTAAAATCCATATTATCCATACAGTATCTACGAGTTGTTTTAAACTATTCTAAGTTGGGTTTAGATTTAATACATAATAATATCAAATCTATACATTATAGTATAGTTTTTATTCTTTGTAGTTTCAATTGTGAATTTTTGAGAATTATTTTTATATTAACCTGCTCCGAAAATTCAATAGCTTATCGCGATAGTTGAAGTTTTGTGCCTTGTATAATATAATTTTGTATAATTTTTATACATCTTATTAGGACATTTTTAATACTCAAAAGTATAGAATTTATGTAACAATATTATAGTTTTCATGACGATTTTTTTTGGGCGTAAATATGAGAAAAAATAAAGCTAAATAATATTGCATAAAAAATATCTATGGCTACTCAAATAGTTATTGATCTCTATAAAAGGCTAGATTTGGACTTTAGCCACAACTGCTCACAAGCAAGATCGGCCCACTTACCGCTTGCATTACACTAGAATTTTAGGTAGTTTAGATAGAATTGTGTATAGTTAGAATAATAAAAATAAAAATGAAAACCTAAACCATACCTTCCCATTTCTGTTCTTGCAGACCACTGGCTTCGGTGGATTGCCCGACGTCACCGAGCACTCGAACATCCGCCGCACGCTTTCCCGCCAGAACTCCATCTCGAACAGCGACTCCGGCGGCGAGATAGCCAGCATCCAGAAGTCCAAGGTCAACTTTGGCAATGCACTGTCCGGCGGCGTGGTCGTGGGCGGCGACATCGTCGGACTGGACGCCAAGTCACCCACCTCGCTCAGTTCGGCGACGGGAGCAGCCGGTTCTGCCGGCAAGGCCAAGGGCAAGGCCTCGAGAAAGGCGAATGCCGGAGCGGATGGCGGGCAGAAGGGCAGGCGCGGCTCCTGGTTGGTGGCCCTTACCCTGGTCAGCGCCATCTGCTTGCTGGCCATTGCCGCCACGCTGGCGTACCAGCACTTCCTGATGGCGCCCAGCCGCAACTCCCATGCCCAAAGACTGAGAATCGTCCGCCGGATCCTGCGCGAGGTGCCGCTGGTCGACGGGCACAACAACTACGCCTGGAACGTGCGCAAGTATGCCCACAGCAGCCTGGAGCTGCACCTCAGCCACGACCTCGATCACAAGTCGCTGTGGGCGCGGCCTTCGTGGGCGCAGACGGACATGGAGCGGCTCAAGCAGGGACTGGTCAGCGTGCAAGTGTGGTGAGTCTAAAAATTACTTTAAAAACGAGTAAATATATTTTTATAAGTCCTAGAAATTCCGGAGAACATTATTTTCCGTTTCCCATAAAATTGTTTTCAGCCCTTGGCCATTAAGTAAACCAATTATGTTATGATCATTTTGGCCATTGGCCATGACTTAATACCCATTGAGCCTATTGTTATACCCAAGTGGCATTACAATGTCCAATGGGTCGTTTACGCAATGGAGACCCGGATGCCCGCCGGCGGCCAAGTCATGAAAATTGAAAAGTCACATAAAACTGCAATCAGGGCGATGCGGAGGCGACCCGGTCAGAGATCTGACCCATCTACGAGTAGCATGCATTCGAGTGCTGGCCAAAACATGGCAACATACAACCAGCTGCCACGCCCAGCTGGGAGACCACCCACGCCACCGCACTTGCCCTCCCGCGCGGCAATAAAAAGCTGCCAACAATTTGACTGCAAAATAAAATTTGGCAACCAACTGGAGGCCCCAGGGCAAGCAGCCAACCTGTCTGCTCCTACTCCTGCCCAGGCCCTTGCTTGGTTCTTACACTGATCAAAAATATTTAGAAATTCAAACCTTGAGTCTGCAAATAAATAAACAAACTTTGAAAAATAAAGAAACTCTTGAAAAAGGGCTTAAGTTGTGGTTAAAGTTAGTATACTAATTATTCACATGCCTAAATTATTCAATTTAATAAATTACCTAAATTCTTATAAACCAACCCAACTGAAATAATTTTGCTATCCTTCCTGTGTAATCCTTTCACACTCAGCTGCTCCTCCAAGTACCCTTTCCTTGCCTTCTCTTAATTTTTTGAGCCTGGTCCGGAGGCAAAATCTGACAGGCGGCAGACAGCTGCAGTTTGGGAAAAACGCTGATGGGCAATCGACTTGACTTCATTTCGAAGGGAATCCTCTTCCAACTTACCGCCCACTGCCTCTGCTGTGACTGCCAGATGGCGCAAGCGTAACTTTTCGCCAATTTCGCATTTCAATTCGACGCTTGGCATTGTTGAACTTCCCCGGGAGTTTGGCACAAGCCAGCAGTTCCATCGTGGCCTGGGTGTCCCTTTGCAGTTGTCGGTGCCCTCTGGCTCGCTTATGGCCATATCATTGGCAACTGGCAACTAAAACCCAAAGTTCATCCTTTTGCTAACTAACCACTTTGGCACTTTCCATTTGCATTTCCCAATTAAACAGCACTCGTGGGTCGTTAGAGAAGGCAAAGGAGGCAAAAGTGGTTACTCATTGCCAATATAAATATTTTTTAAAAGAAAGAAGCAAACTAAGCCCCAAAGGATCAAAATGTTTGCTATATATAGCAGTAATTTGTTAAGCTTGGAGTTATTTTATTTAAATTTGGAAATATATCCTACTTCTAGTTACGTTGGCACCCTCCAAAGTACCCTTGCATTATTTTCTATTTAATATATTTTTCTGTATTTTTTGTCCAGCCAATCCTTGCTAACTTTTCCTCCTTTTTTTCCCTCCCTTTGCAGGTCAGCATATGTGCCGTGCGAGGCGCAGGGCTTGGACGCCGTCCAGCTGGCGCTCGAGCAGATCGACATAGTGCGGCGCCTGTCCGACATGTACGCCCGGGAGACAGTGCTAGCCACGTCCTCGCAGGACATTGTTGAGGCGCACCGCCGTGGGCTCCTGGCCTCGTTGATTGGCGTAGAGGGGGGCCACACCATTGGCTCCTCCTTGGGCGTGCTGAGATCCTTTTACTCCCTGGGAGCGCGATACCTCAGCCTCACCCATCGCTGCGATGTATCCTGGGCGGGTTCGAGCGCCTCGCCGGCGGAACAGGGTCTCACGCCCTTCGGCAAGGCTATTGTCCGCGAGATGAACCGGCTGGGCATGATGATCGACCTGTCGCACAGCTCGGACGCCACCGCAAGGGATGTGCTGCAAGTGACCCGGGCTCCGGTCATCTTCTCGCACTCCGCCGCCCGCCAGCTGTGCAACTCGACGCGGAACGTGCCGGACGACATCCTGCGCCTGGTGGCCGAGAACGGTGGCCTGATCATGCTGAGCTTCGACTCCGAGGACGTGGCGTGCGGTCGGCAGGCGCGTCTCCAGGATGTGATCGAGCACATCAAGTATGTGCGCGCCATCGCGGGCATCCAGCACATTGGCCTGGGAGCTGGCTACGATGGCATCGAACTGCCGCCTCTGGGCCTGGAGGATGTGTCCAAGTACCCGGAGCTGCTGGCCGCGCTGCTGGAGGATCACAACTGGAGCGAGGAGGATGTGGCCATGCTGGCGGGCCGCAACTTTCTGCGCATCATGGAGACGGTGGAGACGGTGCGCGACTACTGGAAGCGGGCGGCCATCCAGCCCATCGAGCAGACAGAGCCGCAGCCCAAGACGCAGTGCACCTACATGTCCTCGTGACCGCAGGCGCAGGCGGTGAGGCAGCGACGGGACGAGCCGACGCCCACAGAGCGGGCTAATCGAACCACGGAGAGTCTAGCGGGGGTCCAGTTCTGGCATCCCACTCTGGCGGCGGAGCAGCCCGCCTCCAATCACTCGAATCCGGCGGTAATCGCGGCCACGGCAACCAGTTTCACGGTCAGCGAGTTGCTCCAGTAAATGGGTTTGGAATTTAAAAAAAAAAAACAGAGTGAAGCTTTTGGTTGGCGGTTCGGTTCGTTGGGGATTTTTTTTGGGAGGAGAGCAAGTACTAAGTGAAACTTTTTCAACTCTGATAAATGGCAATAGCGTATTAACCTTATTATATTTAATATTATAATTTTCACACATTTCCTTTTTACCTTTTCTGAATATTTTAATGTGATCAAGAATTTAATTAACCTTTTCCAAACTCCATTTGTGGAAATTTAAAGCTAAAACTATAATGTTCGAGAAAAATTCTTATAACAGCCTTTGAGTAATTGTTATTTTGAGATCTTCTTAAAACTTACAAAACTTTTAATTAAAAAAAAACTCAATTTACACCAAGATATGCAATTATTTGTATTATTTATTCCCTTTTTTAACTCTATAAACAACCTTGTACATATTTTAAGATGCTTAAAGTTCGAAAAGTTCACTGCAAAAATAAATACAGGCATTGCTCGCCCTCAGCCCCAACATTTAAGCAACTGTTGCGGCGGCCCTCGTGAATAATTAAGTGTGTACTCGTAATTTACTTCCGTAGGTTGCATTGATAGGCGTATGAATAAATAATAATAATAATAAATATACTAGTATTTAGCCCATAATTGTTTTGCAGCTCTTCTTAATGGTGTTGTGGCTCTGCATAAATTATGCACAGTGCGCATACTTATTGATGTTGCTGTACAACGGGGCGTATGTGCAACGCAGCGAGCAGCGAACGACGAACTCCGAACCGCAAACCAAAAATCTTTCTCAGCTTCTCTGTGACTGTATTATACATGTAGGGCACACATCAATGATTCACGCTAATTATCGCAATTAAGCGCAATATATTTAATCACAGACCCAGGACGTACAGCCGAAAATATAAATCATCAAAATGAATTAATTGCAACAGATTCCACACACACAGCAGCTAGTTAGTGTTAAGCCCAGGATCAAAAGTCAACATGCACTGCACATCAGTTAAGGGCACAGCCACAGAGCGAACGTAATTAAAAAGAGATTTCTCATCTGCCGGGCTGCATGTGGATCTCTCTTAATTTCTGTGTTAGGTTAGTTAAAAGCCAAGAGAAAAAACAAAAGGGAAAATCAAAAAAACCAAAAACGAAACATTGTTCGTGTATGCATAGCTACAACATACATATATATACCACACACTGAAAAACTGAAATAAAAGTAAAAACCAGCAGAAGCAATGCGCATAATCGAATAGAAAGATACGCATTTCCATAAAAATAAATCGAAACAAAAACATATTATAATCTGTGTGTTTTTTCTATGTTCTCTCCCTATTCTAGCTTCGGAATAAATCAAAATATATGGAATGGCAGAGGGTTAAGCTTACATGTTTCACTTTGCCATGCATAGAATTTTAAATGTGGACTTCAAATATCATTTTTGCACTTTCCACTTTTCTTCAAAGGAAATATCCATTTTTAATCAGCCAAATGATTCCTGATGCTGACTCAGCTTAGCCTCTTATTTTTATGCCCAATCAATCAGTGGCAATGGATAGTTTGGCTTTTATTTATGTGTATATAGTATATAGTATATGGTAAGTAAGTGCTAGCAAAAGAATGTCGCCTCTACTAGCTTTGTTATGTGAAATATCTGACGTAGCCACGCGAATGCTTACACCATCGCCAAGTCTGGGGACCATAAAAAACCTTAAGTGGTCGTAAATCAAAATTGTGCAAGAATGGAAAAGTTCGCAAAGTTCTTCCCTTACTACTAAGCGACGACGACGAAATAGAGTCCCTTCGCCTATTTCGGTCTCATTGTCCTCTCTCCGGTATTTGTTTCCAGATACTCTTAGGCGAACTCCCAGTAGATCTGGAAATTGGTGGTCGGGAGAGCATCCCTCCTCGGCCCTGTGGACCAATCCAATTTCGTGCATTTGCAGTCCATTGAGTTTTGCTTAAATTTTAATGAAACTAAGCGGTCGCCGCCCATCCAAACACAACACACATCCACATCCCAGCGATTTTCGGGGGCGAGACAGCACCACGCCTGTATTTGTCGGCTCCGACGCCATCAAGATTTAATATCAGGGTTTTTTTTTTCTTAATTTTTGTTGCTTTTTTGTTTACAAGTTTCTGTTTTGATTGCTTTCACTTGGCTTTGGACCCCGCAGCGGAGGAGCACTCCGCTGGGCTTTGTTCAATTTTGTTGATTCTGCGACGACTTAATAGAGTCACTAATTGTTGTATACAGTCGGGGCGGGAGGCGGGAGGCTAAAGCTGTGTCCCGTCAGCAATCTCACGCAAATCAGTGAATATTGTCTGGGGAAAATGTGTATAAATTCTGCGTGGTATGGCAGAGGAGAGGGATGGCTTCTGTTTAAGCTTAATCCTTACAAAATTTAGTAAGGTATTTAATATAAGCAAACTGATTAGAAAGCATGGTATTTTAATAATAGATTTACTTACTAGAAGAGCGAAAAGAAAAACCTCTGTTTAGCCCGTTAAATTTAGCGTTAAGTTCGGACATCATCATAACTTCGTTTACGGTTACATTCGCCATTAAATGTAATTACCCAATTTCACGGACACCTCAACGTTAACGGACGCGACAATCCACTGGAAGTCGGCCGCCGCGGCGGCTCTTAAAGGACAATGAACGTCCCCTGGCGAAAATTAAGAACTGGCCGTTAACGAGAAAGGCGGCCTGGCAGGGCTCAGCATCGCATGGCATCGCATTCTCATTAACACGCCAGTCCGGTTTCAATTTCCTGTTTAATTTTTCTTTCCATTATAAATGGCTCTCGGTCTCCTCTGCATGGCCCGTAAAGCCAGCCAGCAGTGGCAGTGCCAGCAGTTTCATTTCCAACTCCAGCACCGCCGCCCCATGAGGCAAAAAGCCATAAACAATGCGCTCCGACAACTGCGACGAGTTGATGGACAAAATAATGCCTGATGACATTTATAATGAGCAAAATGTTGTTGTTGCTGTTCCTGTGTAGCTGTTGATAAGTGGAAATTCGCTTCATGTGGCCGAAATTTGCGCTTCATGGCATCATAAATCTGTGCACTTCCCCTGCCACCATCACCCCCTGGAAGTAACATCTTTGTTTTTCCCCCAGAAAACTTTATTATTATTAAGCTGAAGCTTGGCTTGGCTTTCAAGGGATGCCAAAGAACTTGTTGGAAAAGACTACTCGAACTTCCTGTTACATTGGATATATAAAGGCTTTATTTCATTTTGTTTATAACATGAATGTTATGTTCACCATAAACAAATGTATTTTACATTTTTATTCATTATAAAAAAAGAAAAATCATTTAGATTTTGTTTCTGTCTCGAACATCGTAAATTAAGGAACATATTTCATGGCTGTCATACGCCTTTAATGAAGCTCAAAGAGTTTGTATGATGTATAAATCTTTCTACTCTACCCAGTAGTTAGGTAGAGATTCTCGAATTTTTCCTTAAGGGTCATCAATTGAGACTTGCCAACGATATTATAAAATTCGTTCTTAGACATCTTATTGAACTTTATGTGGCCCAGCAGCGTATGCACATATTTGGAGTGCAGCAGTTTTATCTTGCTATTGTTTGAATCAACCTTGCGTGGGTTTTCAGCCCCATCCCCCCCTCCATTCTCGTCCGGTTTCTCATCATCGTCATCATCATCATCAGTTTCGGGGCTCTCTTGCTCAATGTCATCGGGTGATGCTTTTGCGACCACCATCTCACCAATGCCGCTGTCACCCTCTTTTTTTTCGTCCTCTGAGGTCTCGGCTATCTCAGTATCGATCAAACCATTGACAGTGACGTAGGCCTCGATCATTTTGAAGCGTTCGATTTCGGGCAAGTAACCCTCGGTCATGATGGTGTACTGTTCGAAGACATCGGAGGTCAGGACAAGGACATCGTAGCAGTTCAAGGCTGTAGAAAAACGGCTTCTCATGAACTGAAAAAAAATACAGAAAGGTTTAATAGGTTTAAAATTAAAATATTTTAAGTAAAAGTAATAATTCACCTTGACGGAAGTATCGATCAAGTCCTTATCGTTGATGCTTTGCGAGTGCTGGTAGAGCTCGACCAGATCGCTGAGCAACATAGTGTGTGCCCGGCTCTTAAGGATTAAAACACACTCGGTAACAATCGAGTTCACCAGCCACCTGGTACCGCAGCTGAGGAGCTCCATTATAATCGAGTTGCTGTACTGCTCGAGCTTCTCCTTGCTGTATGTGTACACATATTGAATGAACTTGGCGAAGATTTCCGGCTTCACCTCGCTCAGACGAAATTCGCCCGACTCAGACTCCCGGAAGGAACTCAGGAACATGCGTTCGAAAAACTCAGAGGAACTGGCCAGGATGACCTTGTGGCAATCAAAGCCTTCGTTTTCCACGAGAATACGGCAGTCGGAGAACTTCTTGTTCTCTACCAAATCGGCAAAGGAGGGTTTTAGCCTGCGAATAATTGTGGAATTTATAGAGAAGCTCTTTTAATTAATTTATTATGTACTTACCAAACATCCATATCGGTTTACTTTAGAGTAATGCGATCGATCTGCTGAAATTACTAGAAAGATGGCATTATGAGTAATACTTTTGAATTGATTAATGGTTTTCTTTGTAGGTAGAAGAAATGACTTTCAATCCGTGTAATTGTAAGTATGTATGTACATATGTATGTATGTATGCTTGTATGTTTACACACGATAATAAGATAAGATAAGCTCTTTTGCCTATTACATTATCAGTCCAAAAGGCTTTTTGATTATTTTGTATTATTTTTTGTTAAAGGCCTTATTTCGGGGAACTCCCTTATTCGTTTGAAATGGTGAAGCTTAGGAATGTACGCATTCGAGTTCTAAGATATACATATGTATAATGTACATACAGTGGCTCTCAGCTTATTTGACCCACACATAATTTCCAAAATTAAACAGGTATAACTTCTGAACCATAAGATATATTTACAAAAATTAAACGCAGAATGGTTAACTGATATTTAAACTTACAAAATATAATTTAATTTATTCATTTTAACAAACAACTTCTTAAATAATTAACATAATCTAAAAATACTGCTTATTTCAACGTCACAGCTTATTTGACCCAGGTATTTAAATAATTAATACAAAATTATAAAAAAATATTTTTGTTAATCTTAATATTTAGTATGTCCGCCCTTTTGGTCCACAACATATTTAAGGCGATTGGGAATCGATTCCACCAATTTCTTTGTGGTTTTTGGAGGAATTTTAGCCCATTCCTCAAGTAAAGCCGTTTTTAAATCATTTTTATTCGAAATGTTACGTTGACGAATCTTGGAGTCCAGTATTGACCACAAATTTTCAATCACATTAAGATCGGGTAACTGGGCTGGCGGTTTCATAACGTGGGGACAATTATATACAAGCCAATACTGAACAATGCCCGACTTGTGCTTTGGGTCATTGTCTTGGTAGAACCGAAAACTAT
>VNJO01009877.1:0-16050 GCA_008042535.1 Drosophila tani | reverse complement strand
ATATAAGGTCTATTAATGTAATTGATTTTTGTTTGGGTCATAGGGCACTTAAAAGTGATGGTCGATAATAAAACTAATTTTCACATTGTCGTGACGTCATAAGCAAATGAGCCGTCGCGGCGCCACTTGCTGTGGCCGCAGACAACCCAAGATCAAAAACATAACAAAGAATTTCGGCAACAGTGTATTTTGTACAGGCATACAAACGTGCGAGCGCTTGTACACATATACACACATACAGAGAAACGAGAGTACAGCGCGCAGACGCGCGGCCGTGCCTCATCGTTCCGCATTTGATCTGCGACTGAAAATCGGTTTCTTGTTGTTCTTGTTTTCGAACGAAGGATTCGAATTCGAAAAGCCGAAGGCTTGCTGGGGTGCTAGACATTTCGTTCGTGTGCTCTGGGGTTCCAGGCTCAGCCGTTTGGTTGATAGCACTTTTTTCGCTGTTTGACGCCTCTATATATTTCTTGCTTAGTGATAATATTCACCAGCCTCTTCGTCGTCGGCATCCACAAGAAAATTTTCCGAGCGCAAATCTCGGAAAATATGCAACATTAGATCGTTTTACTTATGTTGCAATCCCAATAAGTTGCAAATTACGACAAGGTCGTTGTTAGATAAATGCTGCGCTACATTCGCAACTTTCTGGTTGAACAGGCGATTACTTTCGGAAAAATCAAACCCTTCAAATGCACGCAATCGCTTTCGATTATTTCGATCTCCGTCATATTCAAACACAAACTTATGTAGTATGTCTACATTCTTTTTCTATTCCTATTTCAAAACCCGCGAATCCGAATCAAACTCGTCAAGTCTTGCCATATTTGCTATCGCGCGATGCAGAAATTCCGTTCTCGAAATATGTCTCCCTTTTCTCCAAGTACTCCTCGTTGCAAGTACCAGTCGTTCCACGCACGCGTCGCTCACACACACATATGCGTCGGTGAAAATGTATGCGATGCAGAAATTTTGCTTTCGGCGAAATATGTCTGTCTCTTTCTCTCGAACCCGTCGTTCTACGAACGAGTCGTTCCAAGTACTCGTCGTTCTAAGTACCAGCCGTTCCACGTACGCGTCGCTCACACACACATATGCATCGTTGAAAATGAATGCGAACCGATCTCGTAGCGTTTTTAGCGTCGTCGTTGGTTTTAATATTTTTGCGCTGAGCAACTTCAACTTTAGTTCGTCGTTTTAGATTAGTTTTGATTAGTCCTACATGCAGGACAAATTCATAACCAATATTCCATGGCACAATATTCACCAGAATTCAATAGACAGCAGCGAAATAGAAATTTGAAAAAAAAGAGATACTGAAATGATAAGGCTTGCCGTGTGTAGGCTTGACACACCTCTTTTTTGTATACCCTTGCAGAGGGTATTATAATTTTGCCATGATATTTGCAACGCAGTGAAGTCGGCATCTCCGGCCCCATAAAGTATAAATATTCTTGATCAGCATCACCAGCCGAGTCAATCTAGCCATGTCCGTCTGTCTGTCTGTCTGTCGTCTGTCTGTCTGTCTGTCCGTCTGTCTGTCTGTCCGTCTGTCCGTTTGTCCGCCTGTCTGTCTGTCGGCTTCTACGCGAACTAGTCCCCCAGTTTTTGAGCTATCGAGCTATCAGCATATTCTTATTTCTCTAGCACGCAGTATATATGTCGGAACGGCCGAAATCGAACTACTACATCCTGTAGCTGCCATAGGAATGATAGGGAAATTAATGTAAAAAAAATTTAACTTCTCTGTTTTTAAACGTATTTGTATAAATTTTGAGATATAGCATTTTTTTATTGTTTTAGAATTACGGTTTTCATTTTTTTAAGATCGGATAACTATATCATATAGCTGCCATAGAAGCGATCCGTCGATTTATATGAAAATGTAAAATTCGACATGTAAAATGTAAAATTTACAAAATTCGATATTTTTTCAACATTACTAAAATGGTTAGATTTTCAATGATCCAATTGCAAACTGCAAGGGTCGATTTACCGAAGTTAGCTTTCTTTCTTTCCGATGGCTCGAAAACTGAGAGACTAGTTCTCGTATAAACCGACAGACAGACGGACATGGCTAGATCGACTCGGCTGGGGATGCAAATCAAGAATATGTGTACTTTATGGAGTCGGAGATGCTTCATTCACTGCGTTGCAAACATCTGGCCAAAATTATAATAAAATTATAAGGGTATAAAAATGTTATTGTTAGCGTTGTATGTAATGTATGACTTTAAAAATGGCATTTTAGGCAATATGACCCATTATTTAGGCAATCATTAACATCATTTTAGGCCTAAAAATTTCATATTTGGCAATAAATCGCCTGTTCCTAAATTTTTTGGAATTTTTGTTTTTCTGGGTGTAGGAAGCTGATTACATCATACACTCAGCATTTCCAGTTCACAGAATCGTAATGAGATTTAACGATTTAGTAACGGTGGTCTGAACATCGGCATTAAAGATTCTCAACGCTTAACTGAGTTTTTTCATAATTTATTTGCGGTAGTATTTTTTAAAAATAATATGGAATTATACCAAACTCTGTGTTTCTTTAACTTCAGTGGAACTAAAGTGTTGGCTTTTTACTGACTTTGTGCTTATATTAAAATTTTGTTTTAATAAAACCACAACAATTAAATATACATTATAATTTTAAGTCGTGCACTAAACGCTCCATTAAGTGACTTAAGTAGCATGCGCATACAACTGGTCATATAGGTATAAAATCTATAAAGGCAAGTGAATTGCCGGCAGTGTACCAAACACTGGCCAGAAGTCTTGCCAAACGGCTTAAAATCCATGTACGGGTAAAGTTTTAATAATTCACTCACTTGTATTTATTATGTTCCTTATAGCAAAATGCTTCGAATTGGCGCTGTGCTCTTAATTATCTGCACCTGCAGTACACTGTCTGCAGACATCCTAATGGCAACACAAGGTAACTATATCTTAAGATATTGGTCTTGATCAGCATCTCCAGCCGAGTCGATCTAGCCATGTCCGTCTGTGTGACCGTCTGTCGGTCTCTACGCAAACTTGTCTCTCAGTTTTTGAGCTATCGGACAGTATATATGACGGAATGGCCGAAGTCGGACTACTATAACCTATAGCTGCCATAGGAATATTGTCAAAAGTGATGTAAACAAAATATAACTTCTTTGTTTTTCAACGTATTTATTTAATTTTTTTAATTTAACTGTTTTTTACGGTTGTATAATTACGGTTTTAATTTGAATCGGACACCTTTATCATATTATTGCCATAGGAACAATCGGTTGATTTATTTGAAAATATACAATAAAATGTAAAATGTGTATGTAAATGTTATCAAATTTACAAGCTTCGATATTCTTTCCATTCTTCCAAAATGGATCGAATTTCATTGATTCAATTGCAGACTGCAAGCTTATACAAACTTCGGCATACCGAAGTTTTTTTTTTGTTAAAAAATCATTAAGATTCCTACAATACCTTTTTCAGGCGGTACAAAGTCTCACAAAATACCTTTCTGGGAGCTGGCTAAAGGGCTAATCACCAGGTATGTACATACATAAGTATAGTAAATTAAAGAAGATCGTTTAAGAAGGTCATTAAACTAGTACTTAAAATATAAGCTAGTAAATTACAAAATTATGTGTTTTTATAATAGAAAGAAAACGTAGCTGACATATACATAAATAATGAAATACATAACATACGTCACAAAATAGAATGACATAAAAGCCCAATATAGTATATGGAAAGCAAATTTTAATTTTTGGCTACCTTTCATAAAATATATAAGCAAACGTACTATTTGATATATATATATATATATACTTCCTTGAGAACGCATATAATTATTTATTTTAATTTTTATTCATTTAATAAGGGCCTTCAATTTAACAATTTTAACAAGTTTCAGATTTTGATTGAAAATCTTAATTTGTATGCCCTTGCTGGGTATTAAAATCTCCACATAAAGTATATACATGCAGCAAAAAAAAGCCCTGCTCCTTATTAAAAATGTTAATTATACCCGGTATCCATAGGGTACAAAAGTATTATAAGTTAGTGCCAACCAAGAACGTATCTCCGACCCTATTAAGTATATATATGTATTATTGATCAGCGTCACCAACCCAGTCGAGTTAGCCAGGTCCGTCTGTCCGTCTTTAAGAGCTAGAGTTACCAAATTTGGTGATAACATTGGAATCTGTTGCACGCAGGTCAACGTTATTTTAAAGTTTAGCCACGTCCACTTCCGCCCCCGAAAATCAGAAATAACTGTGTATAAACTAAAGTCGGCACAATAAAAAAATTTTAAGATTTAAAAAAAAATTCTTTTGCCTAAAAATGTTAACTTGCGTGGGGTGGCATTCAACTGATTCTAACATCCCTGGCATGGAGTGACGGGTAACGGCCAATTCTTAGATATGTTTGTGCTACGGAAGTAGCAAGTCTCTTCTGCTACAGTAAACATAAATACTGTATAATTTTTAAAATAAACCTTTGTATTAATTGAAGTGCTTGTATTAATACAAAATCAATATTATAGTTCAAGTTAAGCTGTTTATTAGAATACTATAAATATTACCTTAATTTTAGGACATAACTGAAATTTTGTAGGTCAGTTATTATTTTAAAAAAATTTAATTTGGACAAATATTTATTAAAATTTAGACTTTTATTGCCTAAAAATATTCAACAAAATTTAATTTTTGACAAATATTGCCTAAAATTTAGGCCACTTTTTATACCCGGTACCCATAGGGTACAAGGGTATTAAAAGTTAGTGTCAACCGAGAATGTATGTAACAGGCAGAAGGAGGCATCTCCGACCCCATAAAGTATATATATTCTTGATCAGCGTCACCAGCCGAGTCGATTTGGCCATATCCGTCTGTCCGTCAGTCTGTCCGTCTGTCTGTCCGTGTGAAACAACAGATCTCAGAGGCTATAAGAGCTAGAGTTACAAAATTTGGTGACACAATTGGAATCTGTTGCACGCAGATCAAGTTTGTTTTAAAATTTGGCCACGCCCACTTCCGCCCCCGAAAATTGTTAAAAACGTTATATAAACTATAGTCATGATTTCCGGCTTAAAGTAAATAAACATAATAAATTAGAAGGCATTCGCGGACGTGTTTTGAAAATTTGAGTGAAATCGGATGGTAAACATGGAACTTATTAAACAATAAATTTTCTGTGTATGCTTATTCTTCTTCTCTCTCTCAAAAGCTAAGAACTCAGACACTCGTAAAGGGGTTCCTTAGCACTGACTCAAAACGAGAGGTCTATAGTCATCCTCTCGCTCTATCGCACTGCTCAGGAATACTTTTCGGGTGTCTGAGCACATAGCTTTTGAGAGAGAGTGTCAGTGCGTTTTGCTTAACATGTCCCTAGCAACATTTGTCTTATTTGGATGTTGCTCAACATGTTTCTAGCTACTTTTGTCTTAATTTCTCAACATTTTCTTTTTTTCCATGTTCATGTCTAATTTAATTTAACCCACAATGCTTTGGGTAGCGGGTATCTCACAGTCGGTCACACTCGACTGTAGCTTTCCCACTTGTTATTACCTAAAAATATGACATTTTGGAAAAATTTTAGGCAATAACTGCAAATGGACTAAGATAATAAAAAAATGCAATTTTGTAGGTTAGTATCTTCCATAGATGGTATAAATAGTTTTAGAATTTTAAGACATCCCCTAAGACGGTGTTATTGCAAGCTGAATAGCCTGTAGCCGACTGGGTCGTGGGTTCGAGCCCTGACCGCGCTCAAAGCTTTTTTTGTTCATTTTTTTTTATTTTTTTTTGTTTGGTGCATTACTTTTTTTTTTTGGTTATTATACCTGGAGAAAAACTAAAAAAGCTACTAAAATAAGAATGAAAATAATATATATTTTCGTTTTTTCGGTCGGAATTGAGCACGGGTCAATCCTGTAAAAGTGAACTGAATCGGCCGATTAGACAACTGGGCCATTACCGTTATTACTTTTGAAGCTGCCATTTTTATCCTAAATATGACTTGACAACTGTTGACAAAAAAGTGTAAATGGCAAGAAATGACAAAAAATAACAAAACTCACATTGTTAAATTTTGTTGCATGACCCAACTTTGGTAGAACTAAAATAAAATGTATTCATTTAATAAATGGGAGAAAAACAAAACATGGAATTAAAATAAAAAATAAATAAAAGATTCTTAGGAGTGAGCGGGGCTTGAATTCCTGCCAAAAACAACACAAACCCGGCACTTAGACATCTAGGCTATACCCTTTGTTATTTAATTCGCGGCAGTTGTAGCACTATTCGAGTATATCTCCAACACTTTTGCTCTAAAAAGCGACCACACTCGACTGTAGCTTTCTTACTTGGTTTAATTAGTAATCGCGAAATGAGCAATATCAAGGGTATTTAATTTTTTGTTCACCATTTTTTGTTGTTCTTTTTATGAATGCCCAACATTTTAAGAATATAAAGTCAAAATTTGACATCGATCCGAGCAAAAAAAAGAAGTAATGGGTAGTTGAACGGAGATCATTTTATGTTCGATGTATGGGGAGCCAAAACTTTAAAGCGCTCTTCTGCAAAGTGCCATCTTCAAAGTCGGTGTATACGATTGCAAACAATCTACTTGACCAATCGTTATGAAATTTTGCACACAGCTTCTGCAACTAATTTTCCAGGAATAACCGTCGGTGTTTTTTACATTTTATTTTTTATTATATGTTTTATTTAACAATTAATTTTTTTTTTTTAGTTAAGTCTTGAATTTTTAACTTCAAACTTTCATGAAAAATCGAAAAAAATGAAAAAAGAAAAACTCCACGGTGATACCTCCGGACAATTATCCTTTAACTAATGCATATTCAGGTTTTCATATCGGACGAATCTGAGGACCGCTAGGATGTACACCCCAAACAAATTTTTTTTTGAGGGGCCGCGGGAGATTCCCTATAACTCCTATACTTCCACATATTTTTCAATGAAACATTTTAAGAAAAATTGTCTAAATGATACGTGATTATATGTCATTTAAATTAATAAACTAGCTCAAGCCCTTTCGCCACAACAAATTTGAAAAGTGACCCGTTTTGCACCGAATTAACCAAATAATAGAGCGAGAGCCAGAAAAGGTTTTCTACACTCCACTTTCAACTCGGTCTATGGTCATGCTGGTTAAAGCCTTGGTCAGCGATGTGAATGATTCCTCGCTAAGACCAGTATGTTTTATAGTTTTATTTTTCTTTTATTATGAATGGAACATTATAGTTTTTTTTTTAAATTATTTTTTTAATTAAATAAGTCTTAAAGCTAAAAAACTATTATGGAACAGAAAACGATTATTTCCTAAACGAATGGGTAACGGGCTTGAAAAATCAAAACAGATTTAAATCCGGTTAATAACTTATTTAAAATGAATATTTATTTAATATGCTTAAAAGCGTTTTAAATATTTTTAGGCCAGTACGTAAAACAGTAAAACAGGTCTACTATTGGGCTTTCACTCTCTCTTACAGTGCCTTCCCACATTTCAAAAATATAGACCCGCCAAGATCAATAATGTACACTTAACCCAAGTGTAGGAGTGTAGCAGAGCAGATAATAATTTAATTGGTAAAGGCAAATTCAAGTGTCTTGCCTTTCAACTGGATTATATTGTCAACAAACATTATTTGGTTCCCAAAAATGCCGAAGAACGTTTTAAAAAGAATCACTCTTAAAAGATTAAATATTTTTAGGCTGCAAAGTGTTTTACCGTATGAGTACTAGGATTTACTTCAAACAAGTAGGGAAGCTACAGTCGAGTTTGCCCGACTGTGAGATACCCGGTACCCAAAGCATTGAGTAAATTTAAATAGCATATGGACATGGAAAAAAAATACTGACAAATGGAAACAAATGTTGCTAGAAACATATTGAGCAACACTCTAAACTTTAGAGTCTAAAGAGACAAATGCTGCTTAGAACATGTTGAGCAACAACCAAACAAAACAAATGTTGCTAGGGGCATGTTGAGCAACACGCACTTGTGCCGTCAACATAGAGGAAGAAAAAGCATACACAGAAACTTTATCGTTTAATTAATTCGATGTTTATTATCAGATTTTACTCAAATTTTCAGGACATTACTTTAAGCCGAAAAAATACGACTATAGCTTAAATAACGTTTTTATGAATTTCGGGGGCGGAAGTGGGCGTGGCCTAATTATAAAACAACTTTGATCTGCGTGCAACAGATTCCTCTGTAGCTCTAGCTCTAGCTAACTCTAGCTCTTTTAGTCTCCGAGATCTGTTTACCAACATGGACGGACAGACGGTCAGACGGACAGACGGACAGACGGACAGACGGACATGGCTAAATCAACTCGGTGGGTGACGCTGACCAAGAATATATATACTTTATACGGACGGAGATTTCTCCATCTGCCTGTTACATACATTCTCGGTTGGCACTAACTTATAATACCCTTGTACCCTATGGGTACCGGGTATAATTATATTATTTTTGGCAACGAATGCGCTGTATTTCGTGATATTATTACCTAACGTTTATAAAAAACCCTCAAGCTAGTTAGGTAAACTAATAGGTTATAAAACAAGTGGAAAAGCTACACTTGAGTGTGACCGACTGTGAGATACCCGATACCCAAACCATTGTGGGTGAAATTAAATACCACATTAACATGGAAAAAAGAAAATGTTGACAAATGAGAACAAATGTTGCTAGACACATGCTGAGCAACACTTAATAGAGACAAATGTTGCTAGGAACGCAAAACCCAGCCTTTTATATATTCTTGATCAGCATTACTAGACGGGTCGATCTACCCATGTTCGTCTGTCCGTCTGCAAACTAGTCTCTCAATTAAGCTTTCGGAATGAAACTTTGCAGATAGTCTTCTTTATATTGCAGGAAGTAACGCGGCAGATTGGACGACTATATGATAAAGCTGCCAAGGAAACATTCGGGAAATTTAAAGAATATAAACTTGTGTTTGTCCATGTACGCACGAATGAAGTAAAACTCTTAGTATTACTCTCTTTCATTTAATTATATTAGTTTAGAATAATTAAACTTATTTTATTGCTTTCTTCGCCGGGTCGAGGTCAATATATGGAACGCATAAATTTAATTAAATAAAAATAATTACATATTTCACTCGCTGTATTACAGTACAAGTCAAACTATTTCTTTGGCGACTCAAAAATGTGCCAAATTGTAATTTTTAGCTTAGTCTAGCCATTTTATGTGTTACACGACTTTAAGATTTGGTTGTAGCTCTGCACGAAATAAGCTGTGAGCCACTGTATGTACATATATCTATAGTAATGCCAATTAATTACCTAGTTCTCAACGACTATAAGTGTTAGAGCTCCCAAATATACATAGTTTAATGACAACATGGTAACAGTTGGTACACAGGCCAAGTTTGTTTTCAACTTTGACCACAAATAATAAAAGCCTTTTTAAAGAAGTATTAATATTTATTTAACTTTGAAAAGCCGAAGTTTCATTACCCATGCAGTCTGCAATTGAATCATTGAAAATCGATTCATTTTGTTAACATTGAAAATATATATATCTAAATTTGTACATTTTTATAGCATTTACTTACGCATTTTAAATTTTACATGTAGAATTGAACATTTTCATATTACTCAACTAATCGCTTCTATCGTATAGTTGTACGCTCTTAATGAAATTCAAACCGTATTTTTTTATTAGTAAACACAAAAATTTATAGAAATGAGTTGAAAAACAGAGAACTCTTATATTTTTTTCCCGATCAATACTATGGCAGCTGTATTATCAAATAAAAACACCTCTTAATGAGGTGAGATTAAAGTGACGATGGCACATTCAACTCAAAAAATTTCTGATACTAAATTTTGTGACAATTAATAGCTATTTAAACATAAGTATTTAAAAATTTTTTAATTAGTTTCAAAATCGGCACGGTGCCAGTTTTCCCTGTACACATTTTTCAGCTAGGTGCCGATTTTAAAACTAATTAAAAACTTTTTAATGTGTCACTTTAATCTCACCTCGTTAAGAGGTGTTTTTATTTGATATCAGAAGTTTTTTAAATGACATATGTATGTACATATGTACATAGGTCTCCCATTATTGTTATAAGTTTTTGTTTGAAAAAATCGTAAAAGCCATTAAACAAAAAAATTTGTAATCTTAAAAAAAATTAATTGTAATTCTATATTCTTAATTATAAAATTTCGAAAAATTTTGTCAGGGAAAAGTAATTTGGTCGTTCAGAAGTTATGGGCGCGAGAAACTTCCTGTTTTCCCGCCAAAGTAGTGAAAAACGCAACAATTAGATTAAAAAAAAAAAAAAAATTAACGATTTCTTTTAAATTTAAATTATATTAAATTTCCTTTGATGCATTTCAATTTTATTGCATTGTGCACTAGCGTGACCGTTTATGGTATTTTTTAAAAATTTAACTTTATTTAGTTTGTCACCATGCTACTGATAAAATTAAATAAAATTCTGAACAAAATTGTTCGTTTATGGACAGCGAGAGCGTTTTTTACATTGTAAAAAATACCATAAACGGTCACCCTGTTGTGCACGTCTCTATATGACTCTACATGATTTCTTACGTAAATGTATGAATAGTGGATGTAAAAGGTTAGGTATATGGGATCTTGGCTACTAATTTTAATGAGTAATATCTCGAAAAAGCGAATTTTCTTAGATATGTGTTATATACCTAAAGTTGAGCAATCTCAAGGACTATACGGCCTTGAGTGAGTATCAAAATAGTAAGAGGCATTTTTAAGAAAACTTCAAAAACTTAAAAAAAAAAAAAAAATTTTGAAATATTTATATTATGATATGTATTTAGATAAATTATGTCAAGGCAAAGCTATTAGCATTTCAAAATGCCTTTCGAACGACATATAGCACGTTTCTGTAGCTTTTTTAGCTGTTTTCCCGCCAAACTAGCGGGAAACCCAAAAAGTCGTAGAACAAAAAATGTTCAGCTCGAGCAGTTTAATAAAATAAAAGTGGTTCCAGGACTCTAAAACAAAAAAAACGACAGACAGACAGACAGACAGACAAACAACAGGACAAACGTTTTCATTTCGGAAAGGCCGTTAAAATCTTGTTTATTGAATATCTTTTGAGCGGAGCACCGAATCAGGATGATCCAGGTGTCATTCGACGCGTATTTAAAGCTACAACAACATTAAAAACTTGGGGATTATTGCTCCACCGGCCCCAATAGCTCCAATTTTCAAATTTTCAATTTCGCACTTTCACTCTAATTTCTCCTAAACCAATCCGTTTTTGAAAAATCTTAGTATGCAGTTTCAAAGAGGTTTACAATACCTTTCGATCAAGATATAAATGGTTCTGATCGGACTATCGTAGCAGATTTTCAATTCTATGGCTGTATATAGTAGTCTCCTTGCGCACCACAGTCTCGGTGCTCATCGTCACTACGTGGACTGCCGTCCACAGTGATATAGTCTGCCGGTCTGACATATTTACAGCTTGCAAAAGAAATAAGACTATGCTGAAAATATCAGCCCGATAGCGCAAAAACTGAGACTAGTTTGCGTAGAAACCGACAGACAGACAGACAGATATGGCAATATCAACTCGGCTGGTGATCAAAAATATATATACTTTATAGGGTCGGAGATGCCTCCTTCATTACCTTGGGGTATAAAAATTGTCCGATCGTAAATAGCGATATGACAATGAAAAGGTATCGTTTTGGGAAAAGGTTGAGCAGACTTGAACTTCTTAAAATCAATTGGTTTAGGAGAAATGAATCATCTCAATCCGACATTCTGTTTAAAAGATATTCAATAATCAAGTCGTTTTTTTCCAAATGATAACATTTTCATGTTTGTCTATATCGATTTATCTAAAGCCCAAGACCCATATTAGTGGGAGACGGAAGAGTAAAACAAATAAAAATATTTTATTTATAATTATAAATATATATATTTTTTTAAAAGATCTTGCAATTTTCGCTAAAAACGGCTCTAACTGTCTCCGAAAATTCACTTTTTCGTGATAATACCCTTCAGAATAAATAGCAATGTTTCCACATAGTTAAGATTCAACTCAAAAATTTTATAATTTCCAATTTTGCGGCACCCAGACACTCCCCAGTAAACAATATGAGCGATTTCTGATCATATTCGGAGGCTTTTTTATGAGCATATTCAGCTATTATGAGCACAAAAATGTGTCAGAAGGCGTTTTTATACCCTTGCAGAGGGTATTATAATTTTGACCAGATGTTTGCAACGCAGTGAAGGAGGCATCTCCGACCCCATAAAGTATATATATTCTTGATCAGCATCACCAGCCGAGTCGTTCTAGCCATGTCCGTCTGTGTGTCCGTCTGTCTGTCCGTCTGTCTGTCCGTCTGTCGGTTTCTACGCGAACTAGTCTCTCAGTTTTTGAGCTATCGAACTGAAATTTTCAGCATAGTCTTATTTCTTAAGCACGCAGTATATATGTCGGAACGGCCGAAATTGGACTACTATATCCTATAGCTCCCATAGGAATGATGGCAAAATTAATGAAAAAAAAAATTTAACTTCTGTTTTTCAACGAATTTTTATAAATTTTGAGATATAAATTATGAAATTACTCAGTATTAAATGGGGCGCTATATTAGTTTCCAATACACAAAAGGCATCCTGTGGTTGTTCACTTGGCTGTGCATCTTAAGAATGGCCAAGGTGTTTATTTTAATGAAGCAAATGTATTGGAAAGAGCAGCACAACCATCAACTACAATATTAACCCTTTTTTTTTTAAGTAATGCAAAACTGATACATTTGCGACAAATTTGTTATATTCTGAAGTGCTTTCTTATTACACATGAAATGTGTCTTCGAAAAAATGTCAAACACGTAAACAAGGAACACCAGTCGATGGGCATCCAGGCATTTTTTAAACAGATGCATTTGAAATAATATATACTGTACATCCTAACAGTCCTGAGTGATTTTATTTGCGATTGTTATTAGTTAACGTCACTGGTCCAAAATCATTTCAAGAATTAAGAACAGTCAACGGTTATTTGTGTCAAACATATCTTGAAGCATGTCAACTCTTGCATTTATTCGAGGATGATGCACATTGGGATTTAATACTTTATGATGCATATAATTCAGCTCATTCACAACAAATACGAATGCTATTTGCCATTATAATATCAACATGTATGCCATCAAATCCACTTGAATTATGGGACAAATATTAAGATTATATGGCACAAGATATTTTAATTCGTATGCGTAATTATGAAAGAGATCCTGATTTGTTGATTACCTTGGAAATGTACAACGATGCTTTGATTATAATTGAAGATATGTGTCTAACAATTGCAAATAAAGAATAAGGACAATTGGGTATGACCGCACCAAATCGTGAGATGAATGATTTGTTTGATCGTAATTTGCAACTTGGGCAGGAATTTAACTCTAATGACTTGCATTTATTTATACAATCGAATATAACCAAATAGAACATTCAGCAAAAACAGGTCAATGACACAGTCATACAAACCGTTTCCAATAATGCAGGTGGATTATATTTCTTGAATGGTACAGGCAAAACGATCGTTATATCATTAATTTTAGCGACTATTCAATCCGAACAGAAAATTGCATTGGCACTTGCATCTTCGGGAATTGCTGCTACATTATTAGAAGGTGGTCGGTCCGCACACACGGCATTAAAATTGCCATTGTATGTACAAGTGGTTAAAACTCCGACTTGCAATATTTCGAGAAATCGCTATGGCAATTAACGTCAATTATTTTATGGGATGAGTGTACAATGGCGAATAAAAAGTTACTAGTAGTTACATTTAATCGAACAATGCAAGATACTATATACGTGGTAATCAACATCTTTTTGGTGGTGCTTTGACATTAGTGTCAGGGGATCGTCAAACATTGCCGGGAATTTCTAGATCAACACCTGCTGATGAAATAAATGCCTGTTTGCCAGTTCTTCGGAGATATGTAAAAAAATTGACACTGAACATTAATATGCGAATATGCGAAATTGGTGATGGCAAAATACAAATCGACCGTGCTGACAGATTGATCGCTGCACCGAACAATTTTTGTACAATCAATACATGAACTAATTGAATAAGTTTTTCCAAATACTTTTAAAAATTACAGAAATCATGATTGGTTGAGAGAACGCGCCATTTTAGCACCAAAGAACATTCATATCAATGCCATTAATTTTCAAATTCAATTCAATTGACAATGTTATGAATCAAGATGATGCAACAAATTTTCCTGTTGAATTTTTAAATTCATTGGAACCGGGTGGTATGCCACCACATGGCTTGAATATGAAAGTTGGTTGTTTGATTATATTATTGCAAAATATTTATCCACCAAAACTGTGTAGTGGCACCAGATTGGCAGTGAAAAAGTTATTGCTGAAAAGGAGTGGGCGGATTATTAGCCAAAATTAGTCCCCAAATCCCACGTAGAAAAATAAGTAGATGGGTTTGGCAGAATTAATTTGTGGTATAATTGAACTTTATTCGCCTTCATCGGCTGGTCGAGAACTAGAACTAATTACATGTCATAATATAGAAGTTGGGGAGAGCGGATTGGAAAGCTCTTGCGGACTGGAAGTCCGGAGGAAGAGAGAGTGTGCGAGAGCGCTGGGCTCCGTGAAGAGAGACATTTCGAAGCCGCTCGCGCTTCACACTGGGTCTCAAAAATAAGCGCCCTCTTGGCGCGAACAATTGCCAAACAATTAACAACTAATATGAGAGTTCAACTTCAAAATGATCAAAGTGCTGCACAATTTTCCAAACAATTGTTAGCTGTTGGACTTTTGTCGATTTGTAGACTTTTAATTAGCTCTTATTGAAAATGTTTTTCCAAACATTAGTGAGAATTATCAGAATTATGCTTGGTTAAGTCAACGCAAAATTCTTTCCGCAAAGAATAATGATGTACACGCACTGAATTTCAGCATTCAATCAAAAATGGCTGGCGACTTGGTGACATACAAATCCGTTGATTCATAACAAATCCCGATAGTGTAGTAAATTATCTAACGGGGTTTTTGAACTCTCTGGAGTTACCAGGATTTCCACCACATAACTTGCAACTCAAAGTTGGTACAGTTCTTATGATATTGCGTAATTTGAATCCACCGCGACTTTGCAACGGTACTCGACTTTCGGTAAAAAGACTTATGCCGAATTTGATTGAGGCAACCATAATTAACGGAAAGTACGCAGGTGAAAATGTATGTATTCCTCAAATACCAATGATTCCGACTGATCTTCCGTTTGACTTCAATCGATTGCAATTTCCAGTTCGCCTTGCGTTCGCAATGACAATTAACAAGGCAAATCGCTTTGTGTATGCGGGAAAAATTTAGAAAAACATTGTTTTTCACATGGGCAGTTATACGTTGCGTGTTCACGAGTTGGGAAACCATCCGTTTTGTTTGTGTTGACGTCAGATCAAACGACAAAAAATGTGGATTACCAAAGAGCACTTCAATGAAACGGATAATTTGCGGACACGTATAACGCTTCAATTTCGACTTCATTTTTGTAATCGAAATGAATTCATTACTGTTTTGAAATTACATTAAATTTTTCCCTTTCACATATAAAACAACAAAAAATTTTTTCATCATCTTTTAATCACCAAACAGAATGTTACATTAAACCACTAACCATACAACGAATTTGGACACAAAAAAATGATAGCGACAGGCCCCCGGCCTGTTAGCGACAGGCCCCGCCGCTCTCTCGCGGCTCTCTCTCTCTCTTCGCTCTCTCATTCTTATGACGCACACTGATTGCGAGAGCTCGCTCGTCGCAGAGTCGCGAAACTTGAAGAAGGGTGCACCTGCGCTTGAATTCTTCTTTATATGTATGCGTGCTCATGCATTCACGTACACGGGTGCATGTGTGCGATCATTTTATTTCGGCCCAGCAAGAATATTTGGTCTTTTGCTACTTTTCATACTAGGTACCCTAACAATATGGGCATATTCACTATTGGGTTAATG